>SNQJ01S0124438.1:8146-27126 GCA_010110895.2 Picea sitchensis | reverse complement strand
TAACTAAGAAGCATCAAGAGAATTTAGGACATTTGGAATGGTACCCAACCAAACTGGTAGTCCCACATTCAACCCAGGAATGTACAAAGTGGCCATCAAAGGGACACCAACGTTTCCAAAGAAAGGAAAATCAAAAGAATCCCCTTGCGAAGGGGTTCCTTAGTTGGTATCGTCAGGACCTTTAGCCATGAAGATCTTATGCAGAGGTTCTCCCCTTGCAGGATCGTTCAAATCCGTAAAAGTCCCACACACTGACTTTGAAGAACCAATGTTATCAAAACAACGCCTATAAAGAGGCGGCTCCACGTTTCTAAGCGGAAGACTGAAAAGTCCTCTCAACCGGTGGAGTGGATGGTCTACCACCCTAGGTCAGAGACCCAAAGCCATGAATGACTAACTCACTATGGAAAACTAGGGAGCACAGAGCACACACTAAAAGTTCCTAAAGGAAAATCAAGCAAACGACTAACTAGTTGGAAGAACAGTTACACCAACCAACACTAGAGAAAATTATCGGTGCAAGCGCAACTCGAATACGAAAGCACCCTCCGAGTATACTATGCAAAGCGTGGCCCAATGTCTGCCCTAGGTACTGCGGTATACCCCTGCGGTCACCTATATAAGTCCCTAAAATAAAGGCAACTAGGTTTCCAGCTCATGAACAATCACCAGGCGGGTACAATCGACAGTCGGGTGGACCGCAATGAGCATGGTATCAAGCCTAAAACCTATCAAGGGTATCGAAAGCAAGTGTTCCAGAAGACAACTGAGGACCTCGAATAGATTCGAGACCCATGAAACTCCGTGGCAAATGCGATCAATGGAATCCCAAGACAATTCCTCTATATGCGTTCCCCACTACGCTTGGTCCGACTTTGGAGGGGTTATCTCTGCTAACTTTCCGCACGTGACCTCGTGTTTAGCTCCTGTGTTAGAGGGGGGTCCCAGATAATTTCCACATTACTGGACTTCTACACTCCTTAGCACAGACTCGTATGTTTGTTTTATAGCCTTGAAGAGTTTCCTCTCCAACCTAAATCAAGGCTCTAGCCTAATCTAGTTGATGGACCCTACAAACATAAAGTCTAGTAAATTTTATTTAGCGTTCCTTTTACTGGCTTGATTTACTCAAAAAGGGTATGGTAGTGCAACTGATGTTGTTAAGACTCTTGCGAAAAAATTATGAAACTTATATGAACACTAGCAAAGAATGATTATATTTCTTATTTTTTTTTTCTTTTTGAAATGCTTTTAAAATTAGAGGAAAACACAACGCTATTCTAATTTCTTTTTCTTTTTCAAATAACAATGCAAAGAAAATGCTAGGTGTTGAAACATATTTTAAATTTTTTAATCTGAAGACTAAAGCCTTCCTTTTTCGGGTTTCGGCTTTTCAAGAAGTATAACCCTCACTTTCATTTCCAAAGGGCCGGTACTGAAACCCCGACAGATTTAAATTCTAATAATAATAAAAAGCAAAAAATTTAGATTAATAAAAAATGGGTTTTCGGGACTCGGGGTTTATTAAGAACATAGGTTTTAATACATATTGAATTGCGAAATCCTGATCCTCGATTTCCTGAAAAGTTTAAGTAAATAATTATTAAAAGTAAATTAGTCGTATCGATATTTCAGAAATCGAGATGCAGTGATAACATACCTCTTGTCAACTCGATCCCCGAAATCCTGAAACACGAAATCCCGACTCAAAATCTATGTTAATCTAAATTAACTCTGTTTGGAGGGTAGTCCTTAATCTTGATTAATTAATTCGCTAATATCAAAATTTAAGGCTTAAGTTAATCATTTCACAATTTCAGAAATCGGGATTCATCGATGACATACTTCCTGTCAACACAATCCCCGAAATCCTGAAATGCTTAATATCGATCAATTATTTTGCTAAAATGAATTTAAGTCCTAATTTAATCTTTTCGTGATTTCGTGATTTTGGAAATTGGGATTCAGTGATAACAAACCTCTTGTCAACTCGATCCCCGAAATCCTGAAACACGAAATCTTGACTCTTAATCTGTGATTAGTCTAAATTAAATCTGTTTTGAAAGCATGATTAATGACAATCAATCTTTTTAGGTTTTGTTCACGTTTCGGTTTTCGATTGAATGAAATGTTCTGATTTTTGAATTCAAAAGCACCAAAATGCGGCCACTTAAATAAAGAATAACTGGTGATATGTGACACTAATGCGTATCTTAGTAAATATCTACTGCATTAAATGTCTTGAATTCTTGTCAGCTGCGTTAGTCCCTTCATCGTTAAATGAATTAAAAGAGAGTTTGAAGGTCTGAGTTTCACAACATATTCTGTTTCATACTATCAAGCGTAAGACGCATTCAACCGAGCTCATACACCCCTTTTCTGTGACAGGTTTTCCATCTAACTTAAAGTCATGGCACAAAAAAAAGCACCGAAGAAGAGTGAAGATACACAAGAAGGAGATATCATATCCGATACTACGCCACACGCTATCGACTCAATTAAATCTTGGACACAAATCTTTGAATTCCTGGAATACGAATTCAAGAATTCTCATACTGATTCCAAGAATCACTTTCGGGATATCGCAGAATTAGAGCTTCATAAGATCGCAGCGCGCCCTCGTCTTATGGCGTACAACGACATGATCAATTGGGCCCTAGAAAAGGTTGATATTCCGACGAGGAGCATCTTAAATGATTAAGGGGTCGTTGTCAGCTCATTTAGGCCAAAACATATACAAGTAATGTATAAGCTCTCACCAAATCCTAAGTACACTTTTAATGTCGAGATTTTATCTGAATTTCAAAGGAAAGAGTGTACTTAGGCAGACCGAACTTATCCCGATTTAATTAAAGAATGGTGGAGATGTCCATCAAAGTTTAGGGCCGATACCCATGGGGTTTATTCCATGGCATATTTGAACGAATACATGGTCTATGTAGCCATTATGCTATGTAGACTTTTCGGGAAAAAGGATCCCTGCCATTTTCCTGCAAAATGGGTGCCCTTTTTAGAAGAAGCTTCAGAAGGATTCACTTTCAACTGGAGTAAGATTCTGTCTGATAACCTAGCTCAAGAAGTTTCAAACTATAGAGTTGCAAAATCTAAAGGTCAACCAGTGGCCTTTTATATGTCAGCGTACATTATGGACGCAGTTTGCTTTATGAATCCTTTTCCCTTGATGAATTGGAGTTGGAACATAGCTTGTCTCGAACCCATTCACGAGTATCACTCTGTTCTATGGGAAGAAAATGCTAAGAAGACATTTTATGAAATTTGTCATTTTATAATAATTCCAATGCATAAAATGTTGTTTGGCTGTGAACCCCCTCGCATTTCTGAGTCAGTTTCAGAAAATCTCAAGGCAATAACCGACTGGTTTGTTGATGAAAACTTCTCTTATGTTAGGGTTTATGGTTTCTCAATCCCCCCTCACGCACTTCCGAAATTCCTCTCGGATAGACTGGTATTAAGCGAGGTAGCACATCAAATAGTGAAAGGTGGTATTGGAATAGAGCTAAAGGCAGCTCAGAAGAAATCCTGGCCAATCTTCCCTATGTCGAGAAATTTTCATTACTAAACCTCGACCATTCTAAAGTGGAGGCTGAAGCGCTAGAAGAAATAAAACTAGTAGATATTGAGCACAAAAAGCATGACCCTTATCAATTAGTAAGCAGACATTTGATGCACTGTAATTTGAAAGCTTATGAGCACGAAACATCTGTTTATGATGATATATTCAAGGAGGTTAAAACCTATGAAGAAGTATTGAACAGGGTACGGGCCATGTCACCCGACTCACATGTTGGTTTCATGTCATTCCAAAGTCATAGGCGAAGTTGTTTACCAAAGAGTTTGCAGGGTGAACCCATGACCCCACCTCCAGAGAAGGAAGGGCCTCCCCCAGGCTTTGAAACAAATGTACAGGATAAAGAAAATACAAAAGGAAAAATGAAGGAGGGTGAAATGCCTTCGCAAGAAATAGAAGTCCCCCAGACAAAAAAATCAGAGGCAGGGAAAGGAAAAGAGTTGTAAACACCCTCATAAATCCTTGAGAGTTTTCCCAAAAAAGTAGGAGGAACAACATCGAAAGAACTTGGAAGTCCCATTACTTCTTTGACTCCATTGTAGCCTACTTATGGAAACCCCCACGAGGGAGCTCTATACGTGAGTGATCTTGAGCCTATTTCTAGGGATGAGATTCCTTCATCCGATTATTTTTTCAGTAAAAAGAGGAAGGCTATCCTGAAACAGGAGATGCATCCAAGAGGAGATATGATGATTAAAAAACACAAGATCATTATTGATGGAAAAAAACTTAAAGAGGGAGAATTTTCTATAGAAATAGCGGGCACAATGGGAGATTTAGCGTCGACGAATTTATACTCTGTGGGCAGTTTGACAACTATGTTGGAATAGAAAGACCAAATGATAGCTCAGCTACATGGTCAATTGAAAGAGACTGAAATAAATATCAGTTGGGGGATAAAAAGGGGTTTAGAACAAGCTAGATTAAATGATATTCAAGAGATTCAAAAAATGAGAGCAAGCTTAGAGGAAGCAAATCATAAAATACAGATCACTCAAACACAGGTCATAAAACAAGAGGAAATAAATAAACAATTACAAGGTAAGATTAATTCCATTTCAAATCAAGTGGTCGAGCTCGAAATCTTCCAGGCCCAGGTATTGGAAATACATATGAAGATTGAAAAAGAACAATAGGGAGTGTTTTTTAATCTGGAATTTGTCCAGAATTATTTTCAGGGAACAAATAAATCCTTGGAAGATATTCTCCAGAAAGAAAGAGAAGTAAAAGTGGCCAGAGCAACTTTCCAAAAAGAAGTAGCTTTTTCAACAAAAGAGGATTTCGAGGAGGCTAAAAAACTATCTGTTTCAGAACAGATTAAAGGTGATGTAATACTCAAGGTATGGGAGGCAGAAATCACAAAAAATAAAAGAATAACTAGAGAAGTTAATGACAATTATCAAGGAATTTTTGATCTTTTAGAGAAAACTTCATTGAACATTGGAAAAAACGATTGTCCCGGGTTGTTAGGAGAAATTAATATTGTCAAGCATCAGTTAAGATTTAAAGAAGAGCTAGAAGAAATTCAGGCAGAGATTCCACAAATAAAAGTAATCAATGTTACTCAAATTGACAAATGGATAGTAATGCCTAACTTAAAGATACAAACTATTAAGTTTACGAGAAAGATGATCGAAGATCGTCTGCCAGAATTGTAGAGAAAGTTTTTCTTATTTGAAGCAAAGGATATTCCAGAAGCTCCCAGAGTTTTAGTGCAGTTTCTGGGCAAATGTATTCATTGTCTTAAAGCAGAAGGAGGAGGTTCATCAACACAAACATGAAATACTGTTTTGAAGATTTTCATCATTGGAATAATAAAGCAGTTAGAATAGAAATGTAAACGGTTTGACATTGTTCATTCATGTAACCGTTAGTATTAGGAAGTTAATTAATCACCAATGGGAAAAATGTTTGGTGATCATGTATAAATATATTTTCACAAGACTGAGAAAGGGATTTTGGTTTTTGAGAGATTCGATTGTATTAAAAAGTTTTCCAATCCACTGTGATATAAATAATACAGACGAGATTCTGAATTCTGTCAACTTGAAGCTATGTGTTCTTTACCCTATTTCCAATATTTTTCAATATTTTTCTTCTTACGTCTTTCTAATGAATGATTAACTATAAGTTTATTTCACACATCTATTGTAGTTTGAATTGATTTGGTTATTGAATTATTTACAATTTTTCCTCTGTGATTGCTATCAGCAATTTCAAGACCTGTAGGTCATTTGAATGATTATATTTTACATTTCATTAGAAATCTCGTTTTCCTCTTTGTCTCCTGTTACAATATGAGATTCTTTCTTGATTAAAGCCTCATATTTTCACAACAGTACTACTTTGTTATTTCACTTTTCTTAAAATTGTTTCAAGTACAGGAACCAACCTCAACTGTTATTATGCTATTATTTTGAGTTCCAAGACTCTTTTTCTCTTTTCATCCCTTAAAAACTAAAGCAACAAATCTTCAAACTTTTCATATTTAATTAAAATTTTATTTTCCATGAATGTCCCAAATAATAGACAGCCCAACGTAGAACCTGACCTCCAAGATCAAACTAGCATTGCTTTAAACCTGTTTAATACTATTATACAAACAACAACTAACTGGGTTGAATTAGAATGTTCATGGGCAACTATTGAGAGAGATATCAGCATCCAAGAACAAGGGGAAGCTAGACAGAGGCAATTGAGAAACCAACTCTGATTTACCCTTCTTTTTGATTCTTACCTTTTAATTACCTTTACCTTTACGGATGCCTTGACAATATACTTTAGAGCCTTAAAGTATAAACTTAGGAACAACATATTTTTGGCGCCGTTGCCGGGGAACGAAGAAACGAAACTTTTCCCTGGGAAGAACGACATTGACACTTTCTTTCTTTGATAGTGAACAAAGATAGAAAACCTTCTAAGGCTACCTTTATTTTTCACCTGGCGACTCCACGATAAGTAAATTGGCTATTAGCTGAAAGAACACCAGAAAGAACTCGGACGACAAGCAGACCTCGCCAGTCTCTGATCCAGAAAAGATTTTAAAATCCCGAAGATCCCTTAGACAAATCATTTCACCCGTACATACTATTTGTTAGCGTGATTTTGCGCAGTTGAACGTTTCAAAAACACTTGAGAGATCTGTATCGCTTCCCCTCTCATATGATACGTTCTCTTTTCCTGAGGTATTTTCCCCATATTTTTGCGAACCTTCTCCTCACACATTCTGAGATTCAGCCTCAAACCTATCAATGGCCGCACATGGAGGTGCTAGAGCTGGAGGTGGTGCCCCAGGAGGACCAACAGGTGGCCAAGTACTGCTTCCTGGAATCTTTGCCAAATTAGCTGCTCGATATGCCCCCCTTGTCCTCCCTGTTCCCTTACACGATCTTCCCAAAAATTATATGAAAAGCCTTCCCAAATTTACAGGGGAAGGAGATTTGACCGCTCAAGAGCACATAAACTTTTTTGACCAATTTGCCGACATCCTCGGAATAGAACACGAAGATGTCTATTCTAGACTCCTCGTTCATACTTTCTAAGGACAGGTGAGGACCTGGTTCCGAGCCTTAGCAACCAGATCTCTAAGATATTATGAAGAACTTGAAAACGCTTTTATTAGACAATGGGGTGAGAGGAGGGACCACCTCTATTACCTAACTGAATTTAGAGCCCTTAGAAATAAAAAATTAGAATATGTTCTTGAGTTCACGCAAACGTTTAACAAGTTGTATAATAAAATCCCGGTTGAGGTCAAACCTTCTCAACCCGCAACAAAGGTGACTTTTGCTGGCACCTTTGATCCCGATTTCACCTTATTATTGAGAGAAAGGAGATCAACAGATCTCACCAAATTGCAAGATGATTCTCTCGAGATTGAATCGAACATGATGGCATCAGGGAAATTAAAAGCAAAAATAAAAACCAGGAACAAAGAAAATAGGAAATTCAAAGAGCAAGGTGGACCCTCAGGACCGGGGAAATCCTTGGGAGATAAAATAGATGAGATGGCTAGGGTAATTAGAGAACTTTCAAATAAGATCTCAAAAATGGAACTAGAGAAATCGAAAAGAGATAATTTTCCCAAGAAGGATTTTAGAAGGAATCCCGATCCTTAGCCCCCACAGAAAACAATTAAAATGAGGATCAAAAAATCCCAATCCCCTTCAAAAGTGAAAACTTCATTGGAGAGGAAGATCTAGAAGATTTTGAAGAGTTTGATGAGGATATTAATAATCTTGGCGATGATAATAAATCACCTTATTTATCGAGACAAGATTACGAAAAATCCTTAAATAAAGAAATTAGATCGGAAGATAATGTTAGCAACGATACGTCTGAAGATTTGGCCTGTCAGGGTATCACAGATGATATTATAGCCGAACTACAGGAGAAATATAATTTAAGACCTAGGAACAAGAGTCTTCCAATCATCCCAACAAAAAAGATCTTGCCTAGGGGCGAAACAGATGAAGTAGCTCCAAAGGTTGCTAGCAAACAGACTGAAAAAACCCAAATCGCTAACACGCAACCTGTCAAGTCAAAGTCAGTAGGAACACCCGCCGTGAAAACACAGGTCCCTATGAGTGAAACCAAATCCGCACCACAAAGGAAAGCTGAAAAGAAAGGAATTGAAGCCCCCAACATAGAGAGCAACAAGGCCCTGGGAAATTTTAGTTTGGAAAATGAAATAAATAAAATCAAAATCCCTATCCCCCTTGTTGAACTAGCTAAAAATCCCATATACAGAAAACAAATTGCCAAGATGATTAGCTTTTCAGAAGACGAAATCCAGGCAAATGTCATCAACTTAGAATATGACAAGCCGAACATAGTTTTTGGTCCGCATTTCGAAGGTGCGAGAGACATTGTAGCCCCCTTCTATATCACGTTGACCTTGTTCGACCACCTACTTCATAATTGCATGCTAGATTCTGGAGCATCTCACAATGTGATGCCAAAATCCATTATGGAGAAACTAGGTATCGAAATCACCAGACCATATGGAGACTTATATTCATTTGATTCAAGAAAGGTCAAATGCATAGGCATGATTAAAGACCTGGTGGTAGGTCTGGCACAAATACCTGCAAAAATAATTCTTATGGATGTAGTGGTCGCCGACATCCCTCCGAAGTATGGTATGCTGTTATCTAGGTCATGGGGTGCCAATCTTGGAGGATCTCTCCAGCTTGACATGACATACGCTACGATTCCAGTTTTTGGAGGAAAATACACACGTCTATACAAAGAAACTAGGCTGGCATTCACGGTAGGTGATCCACATAACCCAAATAACCACCCTATATATATTGCCGATCAAGATTTAGGAAATTGTATCTTATCTATTGATGACAATTTTGAGGTAGGTATAAACAAAAGTTGTACAGAAGAAAACACAGAAAAATTAAAAATTAAAAAAAATGTATATAGTACTGGTATATGGAAAATGTTTTTTGATGGTGCTTCGTCCTACTTAGGAGCTGGAGCAGGGGCACTCCTTGTGGCTCTTGATGATCAATTTGTAATCCTTTTTTCCTATAGGCTACAGTGGAACGTGGACTGTACAAATAACATATGCGAGTATGAAGCCTTAGTTTTAGGATTAGAAGCCGCTAGGAGAATGAAAATAAAAAAACTTGAAGTTTTTGGCGACGCTGAGTTAATCATAAAACATGTGAACCAATAGTACCAGGCCAAACATCCTAGGTTGAGGTCCTATAGGAATTGTGTCTGGGATCTGATCGAGAATTTCTTCTCCTCTGTGAATGTTCATTTCGTTCCAAGGACTGAAAACCACCAGGTTGATGTGTTAGCCAAAGCAGCCTCAACTTTCACACCTTCCACCGCGTTTAAATTAAAGTATCACATAAAAATGAGGCATCAACCTTCAATACCGGATAACATACAACATTGGCAAGTCTTTGAGGACGATGAGCAACTTCGCAAATTTTTAGAATCAATAGATGAGTTTGCCGAAACACATACTGATCAAGAAAATCAAAATGATCCTATTTGGATGATGCAGGAAGAGAAGGATCCTCAAGAGTTCCACGATAAAATCATGAATCACCAAATGCTCGTTCTTAAAAATAACCAGATCCCCAAGGGCCCAATTCCCTTGGAAAGATTATTCAATCAAGATGATATCCCTTCAAAATCCACTCTACAGCCTCAACTTGAAGAGGTTGAGGATTGTGACATAGGTACCAAAGGAAACCCTCAGATGGTGAAACTATCCAAATATCTGTCTATAGAAACCAAAAATAAATACGCAGAGTTGCTTAGAAAGTACAAAGATGTTTTCTCTTGGTTGTATGAAGAGATGAGAACCTATGAAACCTCTGTGATCGAACATAAGATACCCCTGAAGCATGGTGTCAAACCCTTTAAACAAAAACTCAGACAAATCAACCCTATCTTATTGCCTGTTATCGAAAGGGAAGTCAAAAAACTCCTAGATGCAATGATAATTGTACCATTGAGATATTCCGATTGGGTAGCAAACCTAGTCCTGGTTAGGAAGAAAAACGGGGAAATTAGACTGTGTGTCGATTTCAGAAATCTAAATAAGTATTCTCTCAAAGATAATTACCCCCTACCTAAAATGGATCACGTTTTAGAAAAAGTAGTGGGGGAAAATAGGATGTCGATGATCGACGGGTTTTCAGGGTACAATAAAATTTCCGTCAGTGAACACGATAAAGAAAAAACAGCCTTTACCACTCCTTGGGATACATTTATGTATGATAAGATGCCGTTTGGTTTGATGAATGCAGGTGCTACTTTTCAACGGGCTATGGATATCGCTTTCATTGGCGAAAGAGGCAAATTTGTGGTTATCTATCTTGATGATCTAACCATTTTTTCTAACTCTGATGAAGATCACCTGATACATCTCAAGCAGACGTTTGAAAAATGCCGCAAAATTGGTTTGTCTTTAAATCCCAAAAAGTCTCACTTCGCTATGAAAGAAGGTAAACTTTTGGGCCATATTGTGTCTCGAGATGGAATTAGAATTGAACCAAAAAGAGTTGAAGCTATAGACACAATAAGTATTCCTAGGAATGTAAAAGAGATTCAGTCATTCTTAGGAAAAATAAATTTCTTGAGAAGATTTATTCCAATCTTTGTTGAAATTGTGAAATTGATCACAGATATGCTAAAGAAAAACAACAAAGTGAAATGGGCAACAGAAGCTAAAGCATCATTTGCAGGCATAAAATTTTTTATAAGTGAGGCACCCGTACTAGAAATCCTTGATTATCTAAAGGATTTTCTTATTTTCTCATTCGCCTCTGAACACACACTTGTCGCGGTACTCCTCCAGAAGAATGAAGAAGGTTTCGAGCAACCGATAGCCTTTTTTAGAAAAAGTCTTAGAGATGCCGAACTTAGATATAATATAATGGAAAAACAAGCATATGCTATGGTGAAGGTGTTAAAGGCTTTCAGAACCTATGTGTTGCATTCTAAGGTGATTGCGTATGTACCTACTAGCTCTGTAAAAGATATTTTGGTTCAATCCGACAATGATGGCAAAAGAGGACGGTGGCTTGCCAAAATTCAAGAATTCGACTTGGAGATAAAACCAACGAAACTAGTAAAGGGACAAGGTTTAGCTAAACTCTTAGCTGAATCAAATTTCAGAGCTCTCGGAATAAATGGCTTACAGAGAGGAGAAGAGTGTGTGGACATGAATGAACTTGATGAACCAATAGCTGAAATCAGAATCGAAGAGAAATTTGCTTCATCAAATTGGTAAAAAGACATAGTGTCCTACTTGTTGACCTTGAAGTGCCCAAATGACTTACCCCCATCTAAAGCCAGAATGCTGAAGCTGCATGCGGTCAAGTACTGTATATCCGAAAGACGATTATATTGGAAGGACCCACTTGGCTTCCTGTTGGTTTGTTTGGTCGAATCAGAAACATAAAAGGTCATAAGTCAATTTCACGAAGGAGTGTGTGGAGGACACCACGCCTGGAGGGAAACGACTTATAAGATCCTGAGGGCAGGGTATTATTGGCCCAAACTTTTTTCAGACGTCAACGCTAAGGTCCGAGCTTGCAACCCTTGCCAATTTTTTTCAGGCAAACATAAACTCCCAGCAATGCCATTGGTTCCGGTCAAAACAGAAGCTCCTTTTTAGAAATGGGGATTAGATTTCATAGGCGAAATTAACCCTCATTCTAGTGCTCAACATAGGTGGATCTTGACTACTATAGATTACATCACCAAATGGGTGGACACTATTCAACTAGAAGGGCTATTGATTTGGTGGTAATAGATTTCTTAGAAGAGAATATTTTTTCTAGATTTGGCTGCCCCTGAAAGATAGTCACAGATAACGCACAGGATTTTAAATCTATGGCTATGGTCAGTTTCTGCCAAAAATATAATATTGTGCTTGGTCATTCCACAACATACTACCCTCATGGAAATGGTCTTGCCGAGTCTTCAAACAAGAGCCTAATCAATATAATTAAGAAAGTGTTGAGCGAAAACAAGAAATTTTGGCATGTGCATTTGAAATATGCTCCGTGGGCAAATTAGATAGGCACGAAAAAGTCTATCGACACTTCTCCTTTCGAGATGGTATATGGGACAGATGTAGTGTTACCTATAAATCTAGCGCTTCCTGTAATGAAACTTTGGCAAGATGAGAAGGAAGAACCAAATCCTGTCACAAGAAGGATAAATCAGCTGATTGAAGTCCAACAACACCGGGTCGAAGTGGATGAAAGGTTGCAGAAATACCAGGATGACATGAAAATGTTATTCGACCGTAAATCCAAAGACAAAGATTTTCTCCCTGGGAGATTTGATTTTAAAATGGGATGCAAGGAAGGAAGACCCGACAAAACATGGTAAATTCGATCACATATGGTACGGACCATTCAAGGTAATAGCTCCTGAAGGAAAAATTTCATTTCTGTTAGAGAATTTGGACGGTAACATCCTCAATGCCCCTGTCAATGGGCGTTATTTAAAACACTATATGGAATAATTGATCTTCAAAATTCCCACTGTATATGCCATTTGATTTTTCTTTTTATTTCATAATTTTCTTTAGTAAGTCTTCTTTCGTTAAAATAAAAATAAAAATAGGAAAATGTTTTCTGAAAGTAGAATATAAAATTCTCAATGTATTCAATTCTTTTAAAAAGCCGTAATACTCTTCGTATTGTTCCCTTACAGGATTCTGGCTGATGGCCTAACAAGTGAAAGCAACAAACAAACAACCTTATAGCGGAAGATATATTTGCCAAAAATAGGTGATAGATAATATTTTCTGTTATTTCAAAAGAGAACGAAAATGGTAAGGCAAAGATGTGAATTCCAGGAANAAAAACAAAGATTATTTCAAAAAAAAAAAAAAAAAAAAGTGTGGTGATTGTCTCACAAGTGTGATATGTCACTTAAAGAATGATTTCTAAATCTAGGCCCTAAGAGTTTCACCTAGAATAGGACAAGAGGTATTTAAAATAAACAAAAATGAAAAGCATCTCCGAGAAAGAGTTCCAAGAGTTGGGTTTAATTTATGACCTCTGTTTTTCAATTTCCAGGTCTTTCTACATCTCCCCTTTCTACCCTCAGTTTTGTCTTCTTAAAAAACCAAGCTTCTTTCCGGGTTTCCCACAGAGGGAGAAGAGATTATGTCTTAACTTTTGAATATGAAAAACAGTTCTTAAAGGGTAGACCAGTCCTCATAACTCTTCACTCTCCGACTAAAAAAGGTTATGCTTAGGCTGATCCTGACTCTCTTAGGTTTCTTAACAGTTTTCTAAGGATTTAAGCTTGCTCGAAGGAAGACCCCTGAAATTAATCTTCCCCTTTTTCTCTGTGGACTAAGGTGTTTTGAAAGTTAAGAGAAGGCTGGTCTAGAGTAATCAAAATGAGTTGACATACCTCCACTGCAATTTTTATACAGATACCATCCCTGGTATATTAAGTACCACTGATTTCCCCCACTTCGTATTCAAAAAGTAAAATATATCACAGATGGTGAAAGAAAATTCATGTTTGATTTCCCCCATCTAGTCCAAAAGACGATGAAAGTAAATTCATTTAAATGATTTTCCTCGTCTTAGTAAAAAGGGACAAATAACTTCACCGGGGTACTGAACAGACTCACTGGTAGTGAAGCAATATCTGAGGTATCTGTAAGGTTGTCATACTTAAATATCACTCTACTCTAGTTACTAGTTTTTTCGAAATCGGATCTGCATCCCAAGTCCAGACAGGGCTCCCCAATTAAAAATATGAATTTTGTTTCATTTGATGCAAGCCGAAAGCCACAAAATATGTTGGGTTTCCTAGGATTGTTTTTATCATCTTAACGCTAACTTAATTTCAGTAACGAGAAGGAGAAGGGAATGAATGGGACTGCAACTGAGTTTACAACAAATGAGAGTTTTGAAAATATTTTCAGAAGTAAGGATGAAGTCTCTTTTTCCTCTGTATCCCCTTCCTTAGCAATTTCTGCAGAGATAAACCCTTGACTCCATTAACCCAATAAAGGCACTAAGTCTACACATTCTCCTCATCCCACAGGGAGATGAGGTCCCCAATTGGAGCCTATGTTGAAACATATTTTAAATTTTTTAATCTGAAGACTAAAGCCTTCCTTTTTTGGGTTTCGACTTTTCAAGAAGTATAACCCTCACTTTCATTTCCAAAGGGCCGGTACCGAAACCCCGAAAAATTTAAATTCTAATAATAATAAAAAGCAGAAAATTCAGATTAATAAAAAAGGGGTTTTCGGGACTTGGGGTTTATTAAGAACATAGGTTTTAATACATATCGAATCGTGAAATCCCGATCCCCGATTTCCCGAAAAGTTGAAGTAAATAATTATTAAAAGTAAATTAGTCGTATCGCTATTTCGGAAATCGGGATGCAATGATAACACACCTCTTGTCAACTCGATCCCCGAAATCCTGAAACGCGAAATCCTGACTCAAAATCTGTGTTAATCTAAATTAATTCTGTTTGAAAGCATGATTAATGACAATCAATCTTTTTAGGTTTTGTTCACATTTCGGTTTCCGATTGAATGAAATGTTCTGATTTTTGAATTCAAAAGCGCCAAAATGCGGCCACTTAAATAAAGAATAACTGGTGATATGTGACACTAATGCGTATCTTAGTAAATATCTACTGAATTAAATGTCTTGAATTCTTATCAGCTGCGTCAGTCCCTTCATTGTTAAATGAATTAAAAGAGAGTTTGAAGGTCCGAGTTTCACAACATATTCTGTTTCATACTATCAAGCGTAAGACACATTCAACCGAGCTCATACACTCCTTTTATGTGACAGGTTTTCCATCTAACTTAAATTCATGGCACCAAAAAAAGCATCAAAGAAGAGTGAAGATACACATAAAGGAGATATCATATCCGACACTACGCCACACGCTATCGACTCAATTAAAGCTTGGACACAAATCTCTGAATTTCTAGAATATGAATTCAAGAATTCTCATACTGATTCCGAGAATCACTTTTGGGATATAGCAGAATCAGAGCTTCATAAGATCGCAGCGCGCCCTCGGATTATGGCGTACAATGATATGATCAATTGGGCCCTGGAAAAGGTTGATATTCTGAAGAGGAGCATCTTAAATGATCAAGGGGTCATTGTCAGCTCATTTAGGCCAGAACATATACAAATAATGTATAAGATCTCACCAAATCCTAAGTACACTTTTAATGCCGGGTTTTTAGTTGAATTTCAAAGGAAAGAGTGTACTGAGGCAGACCAAAATTATCCCGATTTAATTAGAGAATGGTGGATATGTCCATCAAAGTTTAGGGCCGATACCCATGGGGTTTATGCCACGACATATTTGAACGAATACATGGTCTATGTAGCCATTATGCTGTGTAGACTTTTCGGGAAAAAGGATCCCTGCCATTTTTCTGCAGAATGGGTGCCCTTTTTAGAAGAAGCTTCAGAAGGATCCACTTTCAACTGGAGTAAGATTCTGTCTGATAACCTAGCTCAAGAAGTTTCAAACTATAGAGTTGCAAAATCTAAAGGTCAACCAATGGCCTTTTATATGTCAGCGTACATTATGGATGTAGTTTGCTTTATGACTCCTTTTCCCTTGATGAATTGGAGTTGGAACATAGCTTGTCCCGAACCCATTCACGAGTATCACTCTGTGCTATGGGAATAAAATGCTAAGAATGCATTTTACGAAATTTGTCATTTTATAATAATTCCAATGCATAAAATGTTTTTTGGCTGTGAACCCCCTCGCATTTCTGAGTCAGTTTCAGAAAATCTCAAGGCAATAGCCGACTGGTTTGTTGATGAAAACTTCTCTTATGTTAGGTTTTATGGGTGCTCAATCCACCCTCACACACTTTCAAAATTCCTCCCAGACAGACTGGTATTAAGGGAGGTAGCACATCAAATAGTGAAAGGTGGTATTGGAATAGAGCTAAAGGCAGCTCAGAAGAAATCCTGGCCAATCTTCTCTGTGTATGTCGGGAAATTTTCATTACTAAACCTCGGCCATTCTAAAGTGGAGGCTGAAGCGCTAGAAGAAATAAAATTATTAGATATTGAGCACATAAAGCATGACCCTTATCAATTAGTAAGCAGACATTTGATGCATTGTAATTTGAAAGCTTATGAGCATGAAACATCAGTTTATGATGATATATTCAAGGAGGTTAAAACCTATGAAGAAGTATTGAATAGGGTACGGGCCATGTCACCTGACTCACAGGTTGGTTTCATGTCATTCCAAATTCATAAGCGAAGTTGTTTACCAAAGAGTTTGTAGGGTGAACCCATGACCCCACCTCCATAGCAGGAAGGGCCTCCCCCGAGATTTGAAACAAATGTATAGGATAAAGAAAATACAAAAGGAAAAATGAAGTAGGGTGAAATGCCTTCGCAAGAAACAGAAGTCCCCCAGACAGAAAAATTAGAGACAGGGAAAGGAAAGGAGTTGGAAACACCCTCAGAAATCCCTGAGAGATTTCTCAAAAAAGTAGGAGGAACAACATCGACGGAACTTGGAAGTCCCATTACTTCTTTGACTCCATTGCAGTCTACTTATGGAAACCCCCACGAGGGAGATCTATAAGTGAGTGATATTGAGCCTATTTCTAGGGATGAGATTCCTTCATCTGATTATTTTTTTAGTAAAAAGAGGAAGGCTATCTTGAAACAGTGGATGCATCCAAGAGGAGATATGATGATTAAAAAACACAAGATCATTATTGATGGACAAAAACTTAAAGAGGGAGAATTTGCTATAGAAATAGCGGGCACAATGGGAGCTTTAACGTCGGTGAATTTATACTCTGTGGGCATTTTGACAACTATGTTGGAACAGAAAGACCAAATGATAGCTCAGCTACAGGGTCAATTGAAAGAGATCGAAAGAATTATCAGTTGGGGGATAAAAAAGGGTTTAGAACAAGCTAGATTAAATGATATTCAAGAGATTCAAAAAATGAAAGCAAGCTTAGAGGAAGCAAATAAGAACATACAGGTCACTCAAACACATGTCATAAAGCAAGAGGAAATGAATAAACAATTGCAAGGTAAGATTAATTCCATTTCAAATCAAGTGGTCGAGCTCGAAATCTTCCAGGCCCAGGTATTGGAAATACATATGAAGATTGAAAAAGAAAAACAGGGAGTGTTTTTTAATCTAGAATTTGTCCATAATTATTTTCAGGAAACAAATAAATCCTTGGAAGATATTCTCCAGAAAGAAAGAGAAGTAAAAGTGGCCAGAGAAACTTTCCAAAAAGCAGTAGATTTTTCAACAAAAGAGGATTTCGGGGAGGCTCAAAAACTATATGTTTCAGAACAGATTAAAGGTGATGTAATACTCAAGGTATGGGAGGCAGACATCACATAAAATAAAAGAATAACCAGAGAAGTTAATGACAATTGTCAAGGAATTTTTGATCTTTTAGAGAAAACTTCATTGAACATTGGAAAAAATGACTGTCTCGGGTTGTTAGGAGAAAATAATATTGTCAAACATCAGTTAAGATTTAAAGAAGAGCTGGAAGAAATTCAGGCAGAGATTCCACAAATAAAAGTAATCAATGTTACTCAAATTGACAAATGGATAGTAATGCCTAACTTAAAGCTACAAACTATTAAGCTTACGAGAAAGATGATCGAAGATCGTCTGCCAGAATTGCAGAGAAAGTTTTTCTTATTTGAAGCAAAGGATATTCCAGAAGCTCCCAGAGTTTTAGTGCAGTTTCTGGGCAAATGTATTCGTTGTCTTAAAGCATAAGGAGGAGGTTCATCAACTCATACATGAAATACTGTTTTGAAGATTTTCATCATTGGAATAATAAGGCAATTAGAATAGAAATGTAAGCAGTTTGACATTGTTCATTCATGTAACCGTTAGTCTTAGGAAGTTAATTAATCACCAACGGGAAAAATGTTTGGTGATCATGTATAAATATATTTTCACAAGACTGAGAAAGGGATTTTGGTTTTTGAGAGAGCCAATTGTATTAAAAAGTTTTCCAATCCACTGTGATATAAATAATACAGACGAGATTCTGAATTCTGTCAACTTGAAGCTATGTGTTCTTTACCCTGTTTCCAATATTTTCCAATATTTTTCTTCTTACGTCTTTCTAATGAATGATTAACTATAAGTTTATTTCACACATCTATTGTAGTTTGAATTGGTTTGGTTATTGAATTATTTATAGTTTTTCCTCTGTGATTTCTATCGACAATTTCAAGACCTGTAGGTCATTTGAATGATTATATTTTACATTTCATTAGAAATCTCGTTTTCCTCTTTGTCTCCTGTTACAATATGAGATTCTTTCTTGATTAAAGCCTCATATTTTCACAGCAGTACTACTTTGTTATTTCACTATTCGTAAAATTGTTTCAAGTATAGGAAACAACCTCAACTGTTATTATGCTATTATTTTGAGTTCCAAAACTCTTTTTCTCTTTTCATCCCTTAAAAACAAAAGCAACAAATCTTCAAACTTTTCATATTTAATTAAAATTTTATTTTCCATGACTGTCCCAAATAATAGACAACCCAACGTAGAATCTGGCCTCCAAGATCAAACTAGCATTGCTTTAAACCTGTTTAATACTATTCTATAAACACCAACTAACCAGGTTGAATTAGAACGTTCATGGACAACTATTGAGAGAGATATCAGCATCCAAGAACAAGGGGAAGCTAGACAGAGGCAGTTGAGAAATCAACTCTGATTTACCCTTCTTTTTGATTCTTACCTTTTAATTACCTTTACCTTTATGGATTCCTTGATGGTATACTTTAGAGCCTTAAAGTATAAACTCAGGAACAACACCAGGAAAGAAAGAGATCTAAGATTTTTTTTTTTTTTTTTTTTTTTTTT
>SNQJ01S0124437.1:38100-52215 GCA_010110895.2 Picea sitchensis | reverse complement strand
TTTTCTTTACTACAACACTAAGTGCTTTTGGAATTGAGCATATATAGTGCGTGGCTATCTTTGAAACAAAAGACTTCCCTAGGTTGATAATTTATGTTTCACTTGGTTGTTTGAAATTAATTAAGCAATTATAGTGACCAACAACTACTATCATTTGTAGGTTATGATTCTAATTCTGATTTTAATGTTGATTTTGGTTCCCTCTTGCCTATCATTTCACTATCAATTGAGGACAGTCTTTTGTTGCATGGTATAATGCTCTACAATACGTGAACGTTTTGCAAGGATTAGGGTAGTATCTTGATAAATGTCCTAGTTTATTGTAGTTATAAAAAACTATCAGTCCTCTTCCTCCTCGACCAAATATTCCATATCCTCGACCTCGACCTAATCCTCTGTGTCCACCCTAAATAAATCCTCTCAGGGTGTTGTACTATAGAACTCCTCCTT
This sequence comes from Picea sitchensis, assembly GCA_010110895.2. Lineage (NCBI taxonomy): Eukaryota > Viridiplantae > Streptophyta > Pinopsida > Pinales > Pinaceae > Picea > Picea sitchensis. The sequence goes on along the minus strand of SNQJ01S0124437.1, from coordinate 51,765 downwards.
CTTCTATGGAATTTACTTCTTGAATTTTGTATGCATCTAAAGTACACTCTCTCATTAATTCAAATGCATGACAATATTTTTCATCGTGTCCTACCAATTTGTAAAAATTACATAATAAATACCTAGTTGTACTATGATACTTTTGTTATAAGGTACATGCAATCGAATGATGTCACCATGTATTACATATCTCAAAATATCCCACTCCTCCTACCAATGGGTTTGGTTCTCTTGTGGCCATGTACTATGCAAATGTTGGACATTCTTTTTTTCCATGGCATTATGTATTACATGTTATACAACAAACGTGTTTACTCTTTTCCTTTTCCTTCATTACTTTTCACAATTGAATTTTCATCTCAACCAACTGTGACTACAGATGTTCCATACATGCACCATATCCTACAACAAACGCTTCCAACCTCATCATGATTTCTAGGGCTTCGGGTTGTGATGTGACCTTCTGTTATGTCAATAGACAATGAATGTGTGGAAATAGACTTACAATAAACCATTCTCTATGTTTCTCATTAGGAATGTGAAATGTTAATCAACCCATCACATATTTAAAACTCTAGTCGTAATCCCACACTGTCTCATTCTGTAATTTCTTAATCTATTTTAGCTCTATAATATAATGCGATTAAGATTTCAATTTCCAAAATTATTTTAACAATGCTTGTCCAATATCTGGCAAAGTTATTTATTTTCTAGTTGATGTGGTTGTATGATACTTCATATACGATAGTAGTGCACCACGTATGAATGTTGTGGCCAACTACACAATCTTTGTTGCCTCATATTGAACATTCTTAGCAATCCATATCATGTCGCACACAAACAAGTGTTGCCCAGGGTCCTCCGACCCCTCTCCATGAAATTTGGGAATTCCTAATGTATGATTTATTCTTGCCATTGTATTCAGTGTAGTACTTACCCTTGGTGATTCTGGATGAATTTGTCTCATTGAACTACTTCCACTATTCTGACTACTCCTCTGACTTCCTCCATTGTCTACAATTTCTCTCAATACAATTCCAGTTTCTTCTTCAGATCTAGGTGACGCACATGGGGTCATGAGTTCGAAGAAGATTCTGATCTGAGGTGGAATTCCTTCTTCTACTCAACTGTACCGAGGATCCTTTTATTTCTCTTTCCTTTCTTTATATGGTGTGATATGGAATGCTGCGCAGTGGTCTCTTTTCTCAAACACTCTATCTTGTTCTTCTCTCTCAGCCATAGTCTCCTTCTTACTATACCTAAACATTTTCTCATAGAGTAATACTCCAATATTTCTATCTGATTCAATGTATTCCTCTCTCAACATCCTCAGTTCATTTGGTTCTTACTCATCCCTTCCACTCTCATATCATCCTATGGTCATCCCCTAGTCCCCTTATGTGCACAAAGGTGCTTAACAATCAGACTCCATATTCATGACATTATTGTTGTAGAATAAAATTTTTATCCTATACATTGTGTTCATATACCTCCTGTGTGGACCTTTGAAAAATTCCCTCTTTGTGACACTATAATAATGTGTACAATCTATCACAAACCCTCTAATGTAACCTCCCAGTAAAATATTCAACCAAAAATAAATTGTACAAGAAACTATGTTGCTTGTTGTATTCAACTGTCAGATAACTTTAGGGGTCTGATCTCTCAGATCTTTAGCTCTATATTTCTCAATGTTCTCAACTAGACTTTCTAACCATTAATTAAAAATTATAGGGAATTCACCAAGGAAAATTTCATGAAGATCCTTGAAAACATACCTTTGTAACCATTGTTCTCCAATAAGATGTGGGTTTCTATTCTGTTCTCTGGAAAATTTTGGTTTCCTCCTTTCCATCCATACATGGATCTCCTCCTTATTCAGCTTCCAAAACATTCTCCTGGTCTCGACAATGGAACAATTTGTTGGCTTGCAATGCAAATACCCAGGGTTAATCATTTGTATACTAACAAAACCCTTAGACACTGGCCCTTTCGACATCACCTACAAGAAAGTGAAGTCTCACCCAAGCTATCTAGAGGGGTTGTAGGAACCAAGGTTCTACATTGATGAGGGGAAGTGAGGCATTCTTCATTCTTACTACTATTAATTATGTGTTCAATTTCTATTACTCACAATTACTTAACACTCAATATATTCTATGCGTGACATTATCCCACTTAAAATCCATTTAATTACTAGATACTTCAGTGCACGACATTATAACATCATATATGAACAAAAAATTCAACATATATCATCATTTCACCATAACATTAAACATCATAAAATACAAAGTCAACACATCTCAACACACAGATTTAGTGTGGTTCATCCAAAATGGACTACGCCCACAATGGCTAGATTCTTTTATTATTCATGGATAATATTCTACAGTTGCACACTACGCTTACAAAATATGCAACATTAATGTTACATAAACCTTCCTATTCATTATTCTATAGTGTGATCTTCACTCCTCATTCATACCTCAAACTTCTTCCTTTGCTCGACTAAACTTACCCAAAAATCACATAGAACTTCTCACATGTCAAACTCCCTCTACCCAAAAACCCTTTACATATTTATACATCAAAATATGGCTAAGCCCATTACAAAGTGGAAAAAAGTGTCCCAAAAACCCTAACTACTTTCCTCCTTTTGCATGCCGCTCCATTGTGTTTCCTTCTATGTCACGTTTTCACTCCTTGAAGTATGCTCCTTTCACGCACTCTGGTGCATTTTCTAACTGGATTTTCTTCTTTGACTTCTTTTGGCGTAGATCCAAAAACTTAACCAAAATGCCTATCCAAAAGTAGTATTTGGGGATTCAGAGCTGGTGGTGTATAAAATCATAGGTTCTTTCTAGACTAAACATCTTAGAATGAGGGCGTAGAGGAATCAAGTATGGGATTTAATTAATATTTTTATGAATCCTTTAATATTAAATTTTTTTTAAGAGAATTTAATCAGCAGACTAATTCCTTAGTAGTAGCAACCAATAATTTTCAAATACCAACCATTCCCCAAGTGAAATATGAAATTGAAATGAGGTATAGATCATATATCCCTAACAACATCAAATACTGGAATTTTTTTGAATATGATCAACAAATCAAAAAGTTCATGGATGTGATAGATGAGTTTACAAATACCCATATTGATTCAAATGATGGAGAAGAGTCAAAACAAGTGATAGAGGGAGAAATCAAGATCACAATAATTTTATTCCTAAAGGGTTGGTACCCTTGGAGAAATTATTTGATAGAAATGATGTACCTATGAAGCCAACAATTTTGCCCAAAGCTGATAACACTAAATATTGTAATATAGGGACTAAAGAATAACCTTAATACATAAAGTTGTCGAAAGAGATTTCTGTTGAACATAAGGAAAAATACCTACACTTGTTCAAAGAGTACATGGATGTTTTTCCCTAGAAGTATGAAGGTGTAAATACTTATGGTACCAACATCATACAACATAGAATACCCCTCAAACCTGGTACTAATCCTTTTAGGAATAAACTAAAACAACTTAATCCTCTTTCAATACATACCATTGAGAAGGGGGTGAGGAAGTTACTACATGCTCAAATCATAATCCCCCTCATATATTATGAATGGGTAGAAAATTTGGTTCCAGACATGAAAAAGAGTGGAGAAATAAGGCTTTGTGTGGATTTCATTAACCTAAATAAATGATTTCTAAAGGAAAAATACCCTTTCCATAAAATGGATCACTTTCTATATAAAGTAGTGGGAGAAAATAAAATATCCATGATGGATGGTTTCTCAAGATACAACCAAGTGGCAATGCATCTTGAAGATAGGGAAAATAAATCCTTCACAACACCATGGGTGACTTTGATGTATAATAAAATGGATTTTGGTTTGATAAATGTAGGAGCCACATTTCAAAGAGATATGGATATAGCTTTTGTGGGAGAAAAATATAGATTCATTTTTATCTACCTTGATGACATGACTATATTCTGAAAGACAAATGAGGATCAAATTAAGCATTTAAGGCATACCTTTGTGAAATGTAAGAAATTTGGCTAGACTCTAAGTCCTAAGAGTCTGATTTTTCTATGATAGAAGGAAATCTCTTGGGCCGTATAGTATCCAAAGAAGGGGTAAATATATATATTGAGGGAGTGGAGTCCATCAAACAAATTTCCCTACCTAGGAATAGGAAAAAAATACAATCTTTCCTGGGAAAAATCAATTTTCTGAGAAAGTTTATGCCAACGTTTGCTGAAATGGTAAATCATGTCACTAAAATGTTAAATAAATAACATGAAGTGAAATGGAGAATTGAAGATAAATAGTCCTTTCAACAGATCAAGGAGGCATTAGGAGAGTCTCTAATGCTAGTTAGAATGAATTATGAAAAGGATTCCTTTATTTTCTCTTTTTCCTCAGAACATACCATATATGTTCTGTTGTTGCATAGAAAAAAAAAATTCAAGTACAAAACATAGCCTTCCTCAGTAAAGATTTAAGAGATGGTGAACTGAGATATAGCAACTTGGAAAAACAAGCATATTCCATAGTCAAAGCATTGAAAGAATTCATAGATTACATATTTCACTCTAAAATATTGGCTTATGTAGCCACTAGTGCGATAAAATGAATCCTCACACAACCTAACAGTGAAGGGAGAAGGGGTAAATGTATTTCCAAACTTCAGGAGTATGATGTAGAGATCAATCCCACAAAATTGATAAAATGAAAAGGACTTTCCAAAATCCTAATTAAATCTAATTGCAAGGATCTAGAAATGGATTCTCTATCCAAAAACATCATGGAAGTAGAACTAAAAGGATAGGAAACTCAAGAACCATCTTTCAAGGCAAACCCTAAATGTTTTTCAATCTGATTGCTATAAGGATACAATTTTTTACCTACAAAAAATAAGCTACCTTCCAACACGGGGAAAAGATAAATCCAAATATATTAAACTCAAGGCTATGAAGCACTACATTTTGGGATAAAATCTCTTTTGGAATGACCTGGGAGGAATTTTATTAAATTTCCTCAGTGAATAAGAGACATGAATTGTTATCGAGTTTCATAAGGGAGTGTGTGAGGGTCACCATGCTTGGAGATCCACTTCATACAAGATCCTTAGAGCTTTTTATTACCATCCCTCATTATTTTATGATGTTAATTTCATGATTATATCATGTGTAGAATGAAAATTGTTCGCAGAGAGGCATACGCTATAACCTAATCCACTTAGAACTATCAAAACATAGACACCTTTTCAACAACGGGTATTGGATTTCATTGGTGAAATTAATAGAAATTCAAGTGGGAAACATAAGTCAATTTTAGAAGCCATGGATTATTTCACTAAGTAGGTAGAATCCATCCCCACAAGGATAAAAAATGACATAGTCATCATCAAGTTCCTTGAAGAGAACATTTTGGGTAGATTTGGGTGCCCAAGGAAGATCATAACTGATAATGCAGAAGCCTTCAAATATGCCAAGATGATGCAATTTTTCCAAAACTATAACATAGAGATTAGGAGCTCTACTACTAACTATACATAAGGTAATGGTTCGGATGAATCCTCTAATAAGAATTTCATCAATATTATCAACAAAATGTTGTCCCAAAATAAGAAAGAACAATATTCTCATTTGAAGTATGCATTTTGGGAAGATAGGGTAAGCATAAAGAGGTTCATAGGAACTTCTCTTTTCAAATGGTGTATGGAATGGATACCATTTTCCCGATCCAACTCATCCTACCTATGATGAAGATACTACAAGATGAGGAGGTAGAGTCAGATGATATGCAGAGAATAATCATCCAACTAATTGAAGTTCAACAAGTAAGAGAACATGTGTAGATAAAGTCATTGATCCATCAGGACATAATGAAAGAAATATTTAATAGAATGACCAAAGTTCAACGAACTTTATGGCTATATATCCAGTCCTAAAATGGGATGCTAGAAGGGAATCTAAATGAAAAAATGGAAAATTTGAAAACCTTTGGCTGTAGGTCAAAATAACAAGACATATGAATTGGATCAACTAGATGGAGAGTTGTTTGGGGCCCCTGTAAATTGGAGTTTCCTGAAGCATTTATTGAAGTATTGAATATTGCAAATTTTCTTACTCTATACAAAAATAACTCTTTTTCAATTTCTTTCCATGAATTTTTTATTTTACTTCATTCACCATTTATTACAAAAGTAAGTAGGTAGGGTTCTAACATTGTAAGTTTTTGAGCATTTTTGTTTCACTTATCATATCAGTTTTTAGGTGCATGGGGGAATATCATTTCAATGCATACTCCATAACCCAATAGAGGAATGCACTTAGTCTACAATTCTCAACATCCCACATGGGTTTTTTGTCCATGTTGGAGCCAAGGAATCCTCATAGCCCTCTCCCTTACTGCCATAATAGAATATAATGGAAATAGAGGGGAATTGTTTGCATCAAAACTCTACCTCCTATATCCAATTTGTGAAATTCCTACAAAATTTTTCCTATTAATAATTTGGGGATTCAGTTACTATAGTATTCTTTAGGTCAGAGTATAATTTTGTAGGAGTAAAAAGAATATAGTATAGTGGTTTCACTGACACCCTTATTTGGTACTTATCCCACTAGATTCCTCTCTTCACTTTGATCATAGTGGTATATATCACTTATAATATTTTTTTCTTCCCATGGACGCACTCACCCTACTCAAAACCCTTATTTGGGACCTCTTCTACTAGAGTCCTATCCTTCCACTCATCATAGTGGTACCATTCAACCATACCCTTTTCTATGCAGACCCATCTACCCACTTCTTGTTTGATTAATTCCCAAATGGACACCACTCGCAACCAAGAAATCCTTTCCCTTCAAGCTGGAAACCAACATAACAAGCATAACATCAAGATTGTGAATTCTATTTTTTTTTCATAAATACAAAATATGAGAACCTCGGTGTCCAATTTAACTCCCAAAATCGCTAATTTGACTCCCTCAATGGGAGATTTGACACCCTCCAATCCACTCTCAACAAATGGATGAGCCAATATTAGAGCCCTACCTCCTCTAACCAACCATCACACTTAGAGGGTGATCACTCCTCCCATATCATGGTATTTCATTCCAATCGCCTTTATTGTGACATTATTCTTCCCAAAGTTAATGTTAATAAATTCAATGGATAGGACTCGATCGGTTGGGTTACTTAAATGGAACATTATTTTTCCTTGCATAGAATTACTGATGATTTGGCCAAACTTATGTATCGGTGTTCTATATTTATATTTAAACACTAGTGATGGTGGAAATGGCGTAAAAATGCATGCCAAGGGTATATTGCTTGGACCCAATTTGTTTTCTAACTCTATGAATGCTTTGACATGGACACCCATAATTTGGGCCATGTGACCAAGCTGAGACAATTTGGTACATTGGAAGAATATATCACCTCTTTTGAGAACCTATATTTTATAATAGATGGCATGTCCCACAACTTATTCTATGAATTATTTATTAGTGGACTTAAATATGACATCCCATCCCATGTACTAATGTTTCTACCCCATACTTGGCTTGAGGCAACTTGTTGATCCAAGGAAGAACAACAGGTAGTCTCTTCCCAGAGAAAAAAACCATCATTTATTCCCCATCCCCATCCCACCACTCCTTACTCTCCTTCATCTCCTCTTAAAGTCCGAAAATTAACTATATCCGAAATGGTTGAATGGAATCTGAAGGGTATCTTCTATAATTACAATGAAAATTATTTTGTTGGGAATAAGTGCAAGGAGAAAAATATTTTTATGGCCATTTTTGAGAATTTTGTTGAAGAGGACGTTGATGATTCCCATCATAAATATATACCCCAAGAAGATTCTCATACCCCACCCTCTGGTGCCCCAGAAGTTGAAACACTTATATCTCTAAGTTCCCCCACTGGTATCTATACTCCTAAAACAATTAAATTAATTGGCTACATCAAGCATAGGAAATTCATCATCCTCATAGACAGTGGGAACACCCACAATTTTATTCATCACTTCCTTTCCCAAGAGACCATGTGATGTATCTGTGTTGTCAATAATTTTGAAATCATGAATGCCAATTGAGGTCCCATGAAATGTGGAGGGCTTTGTGAAAATGTGCGCTTGAAAATTGGTACTTACCACGTGAAAGATTATGTTTTTTCTATTGACATGGGCAGTTGTGACATTGTCCTTGGTGCTGAATGGTTGTGTACATTAGGACCTGTTGTAACCTAGGTATGCACCCCTTCCCCTCCTCTCTCCTTTCCCTATGCCTTCATCAATTTTTCCTCTTCTGGTTGGTTAAGTCAGTTTCCCTTTTTTGAGTGACTTGGTTCTTATTCGTTTCTTTCCTATTTGAGTCTTTGTGCATTTCTATTTCTATTTTTTCCGAAGGATAAATACATGTCGTATTTGGTTTGGAATTCTTGTCATCACATTTTCCATTGATTGAGCTCACAACAGGTCCACCAAGCCTTTTTATATGCACAAGAAATGACCATGGACAAACACAACAATCCAGAGCGGTCAATTTTGGGCTCAGATTGTGGGAACAGACATGTTAACTTTCGATGGTGGAGATCCATCAGGCCAATAATATCGATGGTTTTCCTGCATTCTGAGTGTCGAAATCGCGCGAGGTTTAAATTCAAGAGAGAACCCACCAAGTAAAAGAACTAACCTAAGCCTGAACACCCGAAGTCCCAAAGTGAATCTGGACCATCCATCAACAAGGACACATGGAGGTAGATCATTCACTTTGGTGATTTTCCTCTAGGATATTTCCAAGCACAACATTTGAAACTTCCTAAGCTCGAAGTATCGAAGTGAATTTCGACCGTCCATTAACAAGGACACGTGGAGGAAGATCATTCACTTCGATGATTTTCCTCCAGGAGATTTCCAAGAAAAACATTCGAAATTCCCAAAGCCCGAAGTTCCAAAGTGAATCTGGATTGTCCATCAGCAAGGACACGTGGAGGCAGATCATTCACTTTGAAGATTTTCCTCCAGGAGATTTCCAAGAACAACATTTGAAACTCCCAAAACCTGAACTCTCGAAGCAATCTGAACTGTTGATCTCAGATCAACAAGAACCGTTGATCCTTGCAGTAGGTAAATGTCACCCAGATCACATATTGTCATCAAATCGATGGCCAAAATACATTGTAGGGACGTAAACTTTTAGGACGTTAATTTTATAGAGAGGTCCCACAATTGGAACAATGGTATTGTTGGAAGGGTATGTGGTAGCTTGTGGGGGATTGTGGGGGCCAAGGCTGTGTGGACCCAAACCAGCTTCAAAAAATTCTGTAATCACGTTCTTATATGACACCACATCACCTCCACTCACACTCACGCTACCGCTCAACTTTTGCCACCTATTCCCCACCTAAATCCTGCGTTGATTGCCTCAGCGACACCCTCATCCTACATATCAACGGTCCTTATCACATCCCATACCCCCCTCGATCATTCTACCTTTAGCGATGGGGGGGTCCAGGAAAAGCAGTTTCCCCGCCGCGGGCCTTGTCTAACATGGCACCTTCCCATGTTTCCAGACCCCCCCCTCTCTAATCCACTTGTTGCCTACACCCACCTTTAGAATCCTATCGGTTTTCCTCCAGATACCATTCCTATCAACACCCAACACCTGTCCTCCACTCACCTGCACTCACCTCCAAACCTATCTACTCCTCCTCTCTCTATGAACCACCTATATCCTTCACTACTCGTTGCCAACTCTATACTCCTGATACCTACATCATATTCACACCTCCTGTCACCTTTTGACATCTGTCCTCACATGTCATCTACCATCACATCCACTCATCCTGCCTCCCTATTGGATGCTCACCTTCACATCTCCCCTCATGACCGTTGGGCTGTCAACCATTCCAGTGAAGCTATTCACAGGTACAAATGGCAGATGATGGGTTTGAAGTAGAGTGTGCTTAGTTGCCAAAATATTTGTCATAGATATAAAACATGGAGATCATCCCAGTTCGACCCAACCAGTTGCAGAACACTTCAGAAGACTACCTCCTTCCTCAAGTAGATATCTGCCAATATAGCCAGTTGTCTCTGGTGGTCTCCAACTCGCAGGCATGCCATCAGTCAATGCATAACTCTATTCTTCCATTCTGAGTCCTTTTCTGCCAATCTCAGTTCCTCCAACGCATGCATCAGTTCTGTCTCAAAGACAATTGTAGTTTTTATTTGATTAATTCCAGTATTTTCTGAGATTAGAGACAAGAGTGGTCTTCTGTGTGTGATAAGAACCACTCTTGCTAATTAAGTCCAATGTCTTAGTGAAGTTAATATTTTTTTCTACAAATAGTTACCTAAAATTGGGTCTCAGTCCCCTAAGGATAGGAACCTATGCAACTTTGTTAAATAGGGGGTCTTTGAATGTTTTGAGGGTCAAATTTTTTGGGAAAGAATAACACTACATCAGACTGGTTGGACCTATTATATGCATGGATTAAAGCTCTCTACCCGGTGAGCATACTCTTGATGATAGTGTTTCGATCAAATCTTCATGCGTTTTTATCTTATCTTGAATGTAGCTTTTGATTTGTACAAAGTACATGTCATTTCCTTTCATCTATTGTGTAACTTGTCTTTATTGATATGCAACCTGTAAAAATAGCTAATGCTTAGTGAAGATTTGTTTTTATTGCAACCTGAAGGATTAATTTTGTTTTGATACACGTTTGATGTCTTGAAATGATATTTTAATTATGGAACTTATTGCAACAGATTACTCATTGAGTAGTTTGTTGTTGTTGGAGAAATTTCTATTTTTAGCACACTAGTTCAGTGGGAGTTAACTGACTAGTTCTATTTTAGACTTTCTAATCTTAGACCATCACTATTGTGCATGCACTTATAATTATAGGATGTCATTGCCTATATGAGTGAAGATCACTCACTCATTGATTAGATCATAATATACATTGATTCTCATTCTTCATTGTGTATCTCTCTTCCTTTTCTTGATAATATTTGTTTGTGCATACTTTAGCTAGATCTCCTCTACAGGTTTTCATGAAACACTGACATGGTATTAGAGCTATGCTGCTTGGACCAAGCCAGACAAGCCAAAGAATAAGGAAAATTGGAGTTTCGGCGAGCTAAATCTATGGTCGTACCTTTCAGCAGTGATTTCTCAACAAATATTAAGTTTTTTAGGAAACAACTCATGTGGGAAGTAAATCAACCCATTATACAAGCGGGTTTTTAACCATTTGGAGAGATTTCTTACGGTTTGCTAAAAAAGTAAGCCATAAGATAGCCTCTCGAAATTGATACGAATCTGTGGTCGTACCTTTCAACAATGATTTCTCCCAAAATATTAAGTTTTTGAGGGAAAAACCTATTATGTGAGTAAATCGATCCATTCTGCAAGTGGGTTTTGAACCGTTTGGCAAGATTCCTCACCATTTGCTCAGAAAGTAAGCCACAAGATAGCCTCCTGAAACTGATACGAATCTGTGGCCGTACCTTTCTACAGTGATTGCTCCCAAAATATTAAGTTTTTGAGGAAACCGCTTGTGTGAGAAGTAAATCGACCCATTTTGCAAGTGATTTTTCAACCATTTGATGAGATTCCTCACCGTTTGATCAGAAAAGAAGTCATAATATCATCTCTTGAAACTGAAACGAATTTTCAATTAAAGTTCCCTTTTTGTCGTGATTTCTTAATTTTTCACTTGTAGATTGAGAGTAAATTTTTAGGGGTTCTTAGAAACAGTGGGAGAGATGGATATGACAACTATTATACATTCAAACTTGGTGGTAATCCTCACACCATACAATTATTTTAATTGGAAGCCCAAGGCAAAATTCCAACTTAGAAGGAAAGGACTATATAATTTGATGATGGCGACAGAAACATAACCTACATCAATGATTGAGAAGATGAGATGGGAGAACCGTAAGGATGAGGCCACATGAATACTTCTTGAGTTAATCTCCACTGATCTATGGTTTCATGTTTCCCCATGCAAGACTCCAAATGAGATCTGGACCACCCTGGAAGGACTCTTTGGAAAGAAGGATGAGATGAGAGGTCATATGCTTGAGGTAGACTTGAATACCTTAGACCCTAAAGGTTTTGATAATACACATGATTTCTTTACTAAATTTAAATCTTTGATTTTGAGCTTGGCTAAATGTGGTATTGACAAGTCTACATAAGAGAAACAATTTATTCTAACAATCTTGGCCAAGCTAGGACCAAATATGTTGTATATGTCTCCAATTTCCACTCTAACCGATGTTTTTTGGCTGCAAATTGGAAAATGTCTATGATGGATCAGTTCATTGAGTCTCTCACACAAGAGCCGAAAAAACTCATACAAATGAGCCTCATGAAAGATCCCAAAGCACATGCACTCACCATGCATGATGGAAAAGGGTCATCTAAATAGAACGAGAATGAGGGATATTCCAAACCATTTAATGATTCTTTAGGTTCCAAAGACTCTCTAGATTCCAAGAAGAAGAACAAGGGAAAGGAGTGCACTTACTGCAATAAACTGAATCATGAAGAATCCACATGCATGAAGAAATAGATCGATCTTATGGCACAGGCACTTCAGTAGAACAACCTTGGAAACTTCATTCCAGAGGGAGTCAAGAAGTGGAAGGAAGAAGATCCTGCTCCTAAGAAAGGTAATCGTCATGCTCTAGTTGCAATTAATTCCTCATCTAATTCATGGATTATAGATTCTGGTGCATCCCATCATATGGCAACGAAAGATGAAGTTTTCTATTATTTGAGTCCATTCTCAAGACCACCTATTCTCATGGGGGATGATACTCCATTAATAGTAGTAGGAGAAGGGAGAGTGGAACTCCACAATGGCAGTTTTGAGAATGTTCTACATGTTCCAAACCTTTTTGTGAATCTTCTCTCAGTTTATCAGATCACTCAGAAAGGTATAAAGGTTGAATTTACATCAAATTCAGTTTCAATATCACAAGTCAAGGTTGTATAAATTCACTAAGTTTTTTGACAATGACTCCTCTATTCTACTTACACATAAGGAGAGTACTTTGCATGCACCTCCAGTGCAACATGCATATACTCTTGTGGTTACATCAGTTTCAGACATCAGAGATGATTCCATACACTCAAATTCTGTACATGGAAATAAGCTAGTAGTACAGCCAGATAAGAAGCTAGCATCGAAGATTCAAAATATGCCCAAGAAGGCACAAACCACACTTCAGGAAACATGCAACCTTGCAAGGAATCCATTGAATTCAAGGATGAATCGATCTTAGCATGAGGATCCTTCTCATGTACTTTCAACATTAGAACTTGTGATGCCCATGCATTGTTATATGGTTCAATCTATTGATCCACATACCTACAATAATGTTGTGGGCAATCCATTACGGAAAGAAACCATGCAAAAGGAGTATGACTCACTCCTAAAGAATTAGACTTCGCATCTGGTTCCACTTCCACCAGAAAGGAATATTTTTAGGTGCAGATGGGTCCACAGGATCAAGAGGTACAAAGCTAGATAGGTTTCCAAAGGACTTCATCAGATCCATAAATATTTATACATATTCACGAATACTTTAAGTGAGAAGAAGTTTCATACTTTGCGAGATTGTCT
>SNQJ01S0124437.1:0-26611 GCA_010110895.2 Picea sitchensis | reverse complement strand
GCCAAAAGTAACCTACTCATAGAATATTTTGGATCGTTGCCAACCCAGACAAATGACCACCACAAGATCTGGTATGGAAATCGTTGAGCACGATGACTGCCTCCTCATGTGTGAGACATCGACATAAGATGCAATCTACACCTCTCTGATACAATGTATCATTGAGTATGAGATAATTCTTATCCTGATGGCGTATACGCCGACGCTCATCACGAGAAGCAGAAGTGGGGAACTTCAAAGTCTGGAGATAGCTAAGTATATCTCCGTACCAGGGATCTGAAGATGTGATCAAAAACATATCTCCACAGATAGGCGATTCTTCAGGCACAACGTGACCTGACTCAACCGGAAGTTTCGAAATAATCTTTGCGAAGACCAATGACTTTTTGGACATTACTGAAACGAAGTCTAAGTAAGATTCTTGGAGGATGACTATCCATCTACTGATTTTTCTACCTATAACCCGTCATGTCAACATGTACTGGAATGGGTTCATGACAACAATGAAGGTGGTCTTGCGAAACAGAACATAATGACGGAACCGTTGAATAGTATGAACTGCTGCCAACACAAGTTTTTCGATATGAGAATAATTGAGTTCCGGTCCTACGAGGCCTTGGCTCAGGTAATAGATCACGTATTTTGAGAACAAATCATCTTCCTGAACTAAAACCATGCCAATGGTTGACTCTGCGGCAACCAAATATAATAAGAAATCTTTGTTATAGTTAGGTGGTTGTAGCAGAGGTGCAGTTGTGAGGGCGTGTTTTAATGCGTCGAAAGAGCATTGAGCGACTTCTTCCCAGTAAAAAGGAACATCTTTCTTCAGTAGGTACATAAAGCCCTTGGTGATTTCGGCATAGTTGGCAATGAAGCATTGTAAAAAGTTTGCCTTTCCTTGTAGACTTTGAAGTTGAAGAATTGTGTGTGGGGGGGGGCAATTGGATTATTTCCTCCACCTTGAGAGGATCGATCATGATCCCTTTTGTTGATACGATGAAACCTAACAAACTTTCTGACGTTACGTAGAAGCTTCACTTGTTTGGATTCAAGTGAATCCGAAAGTAGCGACAACATTCGAAGATAAGTCTAAGGTGTGTGGGATGATCCGTTCTCTTGCGAGATCGTGATGCTAAATCATCTAGATAGGCCTTGAATATATGCTTGAGATCATGAAAGGAAAAAGACATGGCCCGCTGGAATGTGGCTCCAGCATATTTAAGACTAAAAGGCATCTTACGATATGTGAATGTACCCCACAGACAAATGAATGTCATTTTGTGTTGGTCTTCGGGTTTGATTTGGATTTGATTGTATCCCGAAAAACCATCCATGAAAGAAAAGGCTTCTCAATCAGCACATTCATCAATGATTTGGTCGATGAACGGTGTTGGAAAATTATCTTTGGGACATACCTTGTTCAAATCATGGAAATCGGTACATACACGAATAGTGCCTTGTTTTTTATTGACCGACACAGGATTTCACACGCATTGAGTCAAATGGATAGGATAGATAAAACCTACCTTTAGCAATTTCTCAACCTCGATCTTGATGGCTACTGCTTTCTTGGGATTAAATGGATGAAGCTTCTATCGAACATGCTTGGCATCAGGATACGTTGCGATTTCATGTTTAACTATTTTTGGATCGATACCTGGAATTTCCTCATAAGACCAGGCAAAAACGTCATAGAATTCTTTGAAAAGATCCATGTAGATTTGAATCTCTTCGGGGGAGAAATCCTCTACGACAAAGACGTTCTCCACGATGCCAAGGTTTCGGGAGATGTTGATTGGTATAACTTCAGTGATACTTTCCATATTGCCCTCAACATAAATTTCATGTGTAGCTAAGAGATTAATAGGACATGATTGATCTCCCGTCATGGTCATAGCGAATTCTCCTGCTTCGATTCAACTTAACTCTGGGAGAAAATATGATCTGTGATGAAGATATTCCCAAGGTTTGTCCGGACTAGTCATTACTTCGATTACAACTTCATCAGAAGGCAAGAATAAGTCTAGTGAATCGACGTTAGCGAGAGAACCCTGAGCCCAAATAGGCTCTAGAAGTGGATCTAACTCTTGTGCAGAAGTCAGATCATTGTTAGTTGAAGCTTGGTGGACTAAAGAGTACGCTACTTCAGTGGAAGACAAGGGCATGGACATGCCTGAGTGTCCTGTCTCATCCATTGTGGATGATGGGGAAGGAAGAATCCATGGATCCTCAAAGTAAGTCGTGCAGAATGACGAAATTTGAAAATTCTCAACCTTATGGTGATTAGATATAAATTTTATATCGCCAAGAGGAGGTGGGTAATAAAAAGTACCCATCAAGGATGGGCACAAACCAACTCCTACGTTGACGACACCTGGTTGAGGATTATCAATCATCGGGACCATGGATGCCCCCAAAGCTGGGTCAGGTCTGGAGAAAGACAATTGATCAATGGTCACTATTCGGCCCTCATGTGGAAACAACAAGACCTAGAAAACTGTAGCAACCATAGCTTGCATTGCATAAGTCCAACTCCGTCCTAAGAAGAGGTCATAGTCGAGGGGAGCATCAACTACCTCTACTTCGACACAAACAGTTTTCCCTCCTAACTACACGAGGAAAGAAGGAATGATGCCATGTGGTCGGAACGAATGATGATCAAAAGTAGTGAGGAGAGTAGGTGATGGAGACAAAACAGGTTGGCCAATGGCCTTCCAACATGCCAATGACATAACACATGTCGAGGCACCCTTGTCGACCACCGTGCGGAATATATTTTGTGTAAAAATTTTCATGGGGTAAGACACTACTATCTGAAATGCTACGTGGTAAGGTAGACAAGGTTTTAAGTCGGTTGTATCTAACATGATGGTACTCAGATTACAGGTCTTAGTAGAGCCCAAAGCAGTTAACAAGGCTTTTCTTTGAGAAGGGCAACTTTGGAGGACCTCCAAAGCAAACATCGCACAAGGGGTTTGTGATAAATCCTCCACCACAGAGTAGTTCTGGGCGACCCTTGCATTTGGGTTAAGAGAATATTTTTTAAATGCACCTTTTGGAATGCGTGGCATTGTTTCTACCAACGTCTTCTCAATCTTTAGAGGAAGATATGGGAGGTCAGCTTCTTTACCCTTCTCATAAGAACTTGGTTTAGTGCACTCTAGTCGATATGAAAGCATCACCCCTAACCATATAAAAGTTCGCGGATGAGGGGCTGTTCGAAGGCAGACAGGTTTCTTGGCTACCCCCTTCCGTGCTTGCAGAGGCTTGAGTTAGATGTTTCCCATGTTGAAATGGGTTCATCAACACCGCCTACTGTTACTGCGTAACAAATTTTTGGGCCTTTGCAAGTTGAGGACATAGATGGGTCAGGTGGTCTTCCATGCACAAGTTGCATGGATACCTCGCCTTCCATTTTTAAGTGTTTTCCCCGCCAGCATTATCGTTGGGTTTTTTATGAGCCTTACCCTTATTTTGTTGTTTTTTCTTCCCTTCAGGCTGCTGGGTGGCCTTTGGGTTAGTCGACTGCATAGTGTGTACTTCCGACGTTTTGGTAGGGGGAGAAACCAAAGTAGTAGTTTGGCTGGCCGCTGTGTGTTATATGGATAACTGCTACAACTACTTTGTCAATTGCTCAGTGGGCTTGGTTTGTGCTAAACTGACAATACCATCAGCATGTGGTACAACTCTCTGTCTAGTTTTATCCAGTATTGAACATGGTGCATCTGGCAAGATGTTGTATAATAAATTAGACTAAGAATAGATGAGCTCAAACTGTTGAGTCCTCATGATGGCATCTTCTTCAGATAAAACTCATGACGTTGCAACGTCTTTGGATAACTACAAGACCAAAGACTTAAGGAACCACTCAAGAAGGAATGCTGGTGGAACTGGTACTCTGATTAGACTCTTCCAACATCTCCATTCTTGGATGTGATCAGAGATATGGTCCACTGTTGTCTGTTTGAAATTAGCAAGCAACTCTGTGCCAGCGTCGTATCTCACAGGTAACTGGAAATGGTTAAGGAAAGCCATCGCCAGTTCACCAAAAGAAGAGTATCTTGAGCGATCGAGCTCAATGTACCATTTCGCGGCACTCCCAATGAGAGTATGTTGAAACAATCACAAATGTACGGAGTCATGTTTCAATGAGTTAGATGAGCACCAAAGATGAAAGGTAGTCACATGATGTCCTGGATATTCATTAGGATTGGCTTCGAACTTTGGAATGTCCGAAGGCAACTTCGTCGGCGTAGGAGGCCAACGCGGATCGTGACAAATAGGTTCATTCAACAACCTTATCAAATCTGGCAAGTGTAAAGTAGCCAGGAACGGTAGTTTGGGTTGTTATTGATAACCTGGGAAAACGGGACTTGGAGTTTGACTGGCACCAGGTTACTAGGAAAAGTTTGGCTGCTGGCCCGGATTCTGGTAGAAACCATGGCCCTAGCCAGTGTAAGGATTTTTCATATGTGGAGACATCATCGGATGATTTCCCAAATAGGACATAGATTGTTGGACATGCATTGTATTCGAAGGAATTTAGGAAGGATTACTCCATGCCAACCCCGTGGGGATAAGCATAGTAGTTTGTCCGGGGTTCCATTGATTGTGGAAATAATTTCCCTATATCGACATTCCGGAGGAGGGAATGGATCGTTGCCTTGAATTCCAAGGTCCTGCTAGGTTTGCCCCCTGTGCAGGAATACTACCCTGCACAGGAGTAGATTGTCTAAAAATGGGGTTTCCCCCAGTCGAGAAAGCGATCCACGAGAAATTGTTGTTACCAAACATTCTGTTCCAAGAAAATGGTGTCGAACCTACCGCCATACTATGTGAAGGTGGTCCTTGACTCCCCGCTCCAAATAAACTATTATGTGTAGGTTGCTTAACGAATTTTTGATGCAAGCCACCGAGTGAAGGGGATGAAGGAGGGATTTGACCTCCTCTGTAAGGAAACGCGTTAAAGGGACAGGAGTGCCCCCTATGTGACCTTGCACAGGAGCACTAGAGCTCCCTACCCCCAGACCCAAAGTCTGTAAAGTGGAGTAGGAAAGTACAGGACTTGTACCTGAACTAGGAATCTCGTATGAGAACGAAGAGCACGTCGCACTTGGTGTGAAAGGGGTTGTGGTCACTACCAAAGATGGGTTCAGACCACTGTGTGCAGTAGTTGCGGTCAAGACCATGGTGGCTCGAACCGACGATGGTGGGTTAGGATATGAAATCTCTCCTATGGTGACAACCGTGGTGGGAATTGAAGAATTCCCAGAAGGAGTAACAACATTTGTTTCCATTGCTGTGTGCGACACTGTCTGGCTCTCGTAAAATTGAATTGGTATAATGAAAGGTGCCAAGAGATCAGTGGTTGGGGTTTCAACCAAGCCAAGAGTGTTTTCTTCAAGATCCAAAACAGTCGATTCCTCCGTGGGTTGTTCAGGCACAATGGTTTGTAACCCGATCGTTTCAAAATACCCTTATTGGTCTAGCTTCCACCTTAATGGTGGCGGGGGTGGCTCTAGTGTAACCGACGGCAGGCCAAGAAGCCTTCGTGACTGACAAAGCTTGGGATCCTCCACTATGTGAGAAGATACAAGACACTCTAAGGTATTCTAAACACTCAAAAGTAACACCCACTACAAGAGAATCCCTAGAAGATAAAACAAGAAAACACTAAATTAATTGGAAGAACAGTTACAACAACCAACAATAGAGCAACTTACCGGTGCAAGTGAAACTCGAACATGGAAGCACCCTCTGGGCATACTCTGCAAAGCATGGCCTGATGTCTATCCTAGGTACCGCGATATACCCCCGTAGTCACCTGTGTATGTCCCTAACAAAGATTGGCAACTAGGTTGCTAGCACATGAACAGTCACCAGGTGGGTACAGTCGAAAGTCGGGTAGACTACAATGAGTAGGGTATCGAGCCCAAAACCTTTCAAGGGTATCGAGAGAAAATGGTGTGGAATAAAACTGAGGACCTCAAACGGATTCAATACCCACGAAGCCCCGTGGCAAATTCAAACGACGAAATCCCAAAACAAGCCCTGTATATTTGTTCTCCACTACGATTGGTCCAGTTTTGGAGGGGTTATCTCCGCTACCTTTCTGAATGCAACCTCATGTTTATCCCTTGTGTTAGATGGGGCTCCCAGATAACTTTCACGAAACTGGACTTAGACACTCCCTATCTCAGACTCCAATGTTTGATGTTAAATGGCCTTCAAGAGTTTCCTCTCCAACCTAATCCAAGGCCCTAGTCCTGAACTAGTTTGTGAACCCTACAAACATAAAAGTCTAGTAGATTTTAAATTTATCATTTCTTTTATGGATTTGTCTTATGTCAAGGGGTATGAGGGTGAGACTGATGATGTGTAAAATACGAAAGAAAAAAATTAATAAAAAAGTTGGAAACAAAACTTTTACTGAATGCAAAATTTCGACAACTTTTCAAAAACATTTTTAACTTTTCTAAGATTTTGGATAGCAAACTCAAAGGAATTTCACTCAACTATGAGCTACTTATTATCTAAGTGAATTTCAAAAACTTATGAAATAAAATACTTTTCCCTAGCTAATGATGCAGAAACACACTCTTTAACCAAAGAAGAAAATGAAAAGAGATTTATTTATTTATTTATTTAAGTGCTAGTAAAGCAAGAAAGGGAAAATATCGACAAGAAAAAAACCAAGAAAAACAATTATGGATTAAATCGCAGATTGCAAAGAATCAGATTAAAAAATCACACAATAGAAATTGTAAAAACAATGACTCTCACACTTGTCTAAAAACCGTAATTTTTTTTTATTTTTCTGACAACGTTTTAAATGAGAAAAAGAAAGCTAAGGGTAAAATTAATCGTAAGCTACTGACTGTTCAAACAGAGATTCAAACACCTGAGAGGAATAATTCTTATCAAGGGAAAGGATGACTGCCTTACCCTTAACAAAAAACATCTTGTACAAGCACGCGACTGTTACTCAAACAACACATGTGCGAACGCGCGTTGAACAAAGACAGAGGGCGTGTACACGCAAGATGACCTTGTACAGGCAACGTGTATATCTAAACTCTAAGAAAAAATGAAAACAAACAGACCAAAACAGGAAGAGACCAGTGATATGGATAACCAGGATCCCTTGAAGGCTTAGATACTCTTTCTTAACAGAAAAACAAAGAATGCAAGGAAAAAAAATAATAAGGAAAAAACAATCTGAGATAGGACTATTCGTAAACAAGATTCAGAAAGAATTCTAGAAAACACCCTGAGAATGTGTGATTTTGACAGGGAAGAGGAGGACTTCCTCTAAGGTTCTTTGAACTATACACGCTACTGCTACCTCTACAATGAGCATTCACACGCGGGTTGTAAGACGATAGGGCACGGGTACACGCGTGCAAACCTTGTGCAGGCCGCGTGTACCTTTGTGGGTCTCGAAAAAAACAGTCAAGGAAAAGTCAGGGAAAGCTAGTATGGAAAACTAGAATCCCTGCTAGCTCAAACTTTAAAGAAATGACAAAAAAAGATAGGCAAGAAAAAATAGTCTTTAAACTAGCCAAAAACTACATAAAATTCCAGGAACCCTAGAGAGTCTCCCCAGTACGGTCGCCAATTCTGTTGTTGGGGAAAAACACCCTATGGAATAGCAAATAGAGTTCAGACTTTTCATGCAGATATGACCAAATAGAAATTACTTTCTACCTTCATCCCTAGATTTAAATCCCCTTTTCTTAGTAAATGCATGGAAAGATCAACCTACCGCGTTATCGGCGTTTGATGTCGATCCTCCGTTGTGCTTGATTACTTGTTCACAATACTCCTTCCAAAGATGACCTGCATTCAAGACAAGAAACAACTATGCATGCATACTACTTATATACTAATGGGATAGAAATCAAACATATACTGATCAAACTATAAACAGTTCATGAATTGGGATGGGAAAATCATTTTCTTTATTACTTTTAATGAGTCAACTTACAAAAGTTGAGACCGGCCACTGCTCCTTGAACCTGATCCTGGGCTCCTCTTCTTCTGTCCTTCAACTACTTTTCCTTGAATCTCCTTTGGCATAAGGAAAGGATAAAGGGTTGGGACAATGGGAATACATAAATGGGCAGAGTTTCTTTGCTATATTTTTCCTTTTCCAAATGGTACCCCTACCCCTTCTTTTATAGGCTAGAAGGAGCTAGGTATTTGGGTGAACCCTCGGCCATGCATGGCCAGGAGTTTCAGTTAACTCACCCATAGCTTTTTGTTCCATCGAAAACTTTCCTTTTTTCATACTTTTTTCGGTCCACGCGGGCTATTTTTGGTCAGCCAACGTGTACATGCGTTCAGTAATGGATTAGGGCGCGTGGGCCTTTATTCAAGAGGATTTTCAAAGAGTTGTTCAACAATGTTTTGGCAAAGAAGGGATGTGAGTCGACCTGATGCTAGGTAATCATGTGTGGTGCAATTTAGGGTTATAACAGTTGTGTTCATTACAATGTTATATGTTGTTATTATTCATATGTGCTTTGATTTATACACTTGATATATTCTTCTTGAACCCATAAATACCTTGTTGCAACACTATCTTGGTTTGTTATTGCAGGCTGGTTCCACTAGTGACTAAGAGTTATTCAATAAAATCGAGCAAGGGTTGACATCGACAAAAGGGTGTAAGGTGCAAGTCTTCTCCTTTCCCTTCCCTTCTCTCTCCTAGTGAAAAAGTAGTTATTTCTTGTTTTCATGTTTGTTTGTGAGGGTATATTTTGGTCTTGTTATTTCGGTCTCACTATGCTGTGACTTGACCCAAATTCACAGGGGAAAAATCCCTTAATCAAAATTGACAACAATACCAGCGACTCTCCTAGTTTGGGTCATTTATTAGGGTTTCTTGTTTTTTATTTCTTTTTGTGGTCTTTCTGTGTTTATTAGATTTATTTTGTGAAGCTTTAGCCTCTTAGAAACTTTTGTTAAAGTTTCTGGAAACCCGCTTTCTGAAGTGACTTTTAAATTTAAAAAATAATATATCCCATCCATTCTTGTCCCTCATATAACTCGTGAACATCCGTGCTTTTCCTATGTATGACCTAGGAATATTCACAAGTCCTTACGCACACAGTTGCATACCTGTGTAAAATTGAGAATTTTTGAGGAATTCATCTCACAGTATGGAAATTTAGGTTGGTCCTTCATGTTTTCTAGAGCTTTCTGGGTGGTTTTTTTTTGTTTCTTTCTACTCTTTAAAGTCTTTGAAAACTTGTTAATCATAAAAATAAATGATATTGCTTTTGTTAAGGTGAGTTCTTATTTATAAGGTTTTTTGGGTTGATTGAGAGGTCAGTCTTTTTTTCCTAGGTTGTATGTCCAGTATTGTTTTATTTTTAGTTACTCTTGGTTGATTGCTCTATTTCTCTATACATGCTTCTCCTTGTCTACAAAAGAAAAAGAAAATTTCATTTGTTTTGCATTTCATTTATTTTAGAAAAAAAGAAAAAAAATATACTTGTTTTACAAGTTTCTTCTTTTCTTGAACCATTTCCCTTGATCATTGAAATACAAATTTAGTTAAATAGCATTCAAGTTGCTGTGCATTTTAGTTTTCTTTTGTAGTGGTAGACGAACCTCTGTTTGCAAAGTTTTGCATTTTGTTTTTGAATTAGATCTTTGAAAGGATATTCTAGGTTGTATTACAAAGTGTTTCAAATCTTGCATACAAAAATTATTTTTCTTTCATCATTGGAAAGAAAAAGAGTTCGTTTAAGCATTGTTGCACACCTTTTTCATTTGAATAAATCACATACTGCATTGTGTTATTAAGTTATTTACTTTTGGATTTTGTCATAAACACCATTCAAGTTTCAATTGTGCCTTTGTTGAGTAAGAACAACCTTTAAAATGAACGGTTAACTAAAACTTTATTAGACATAACCCATGGAAATTCACGCTTTTCCTATGTATGACCCGTAGATATCTGCAATTCCTTATGCACACAATCATGGACCTATATAAAATTGAGAATATTTTAGGAATTCATCTCATATTCTGGAAATTTAGGTTGGTCCTTCATATTTTGCCGAGCCTCCTGGGTGGTTTTCTTGTTTCTTTATGTTCTTTGAAGTCTTTGAAAACTTGTTAATCATAAAAATAAAGGATCTTGCTTTTGTTGAAATCGGTCCTTGTTTATAATTTTTTTTTGGGTTGATTGAGAGGTCAGTGTTATTTTCCTGGGTTATATGTTCAGTCTTGTTCATTTTTCTGTTACTCTTGCCTGATTTATTTCTTTCATTATACATGCTTCTCCTTGTTTACAAAAGAAAAATAATATTGCATTTGTTTTTCATTTCATTTCTTTTAGAAAAAAAGACAAAAAATAAACCTGTTTTCTAAGTTTCTTCTTTTCTTGAACCCTTTCCCTTGATCATTGAAATAAAATATTAAGTTAACTAGCATTCAAGTTGCTATTCATTTTAGTTTTGTTTGGTAGTGGTAGCCTTTTTCAAAGAAAAGAACCTTCGTTTGCAAATTTTTGTGTTTTTTTTTTCATTAGACATTTGAAAAGAGATTCAAGGTTGCATTATGAAGTGTTTCAAATATTGCATACAAAAAATATTTTTCTTTCATCATTTGAAAGAAATAGAGTTTACTTTAACCATTATCACACGCCTTTTTCATTTGAAGAAATTGCATATTGCATTGTGTTCTTAAGTTCTTTACTTTTGGAGTCATTCATAAACACCATTGGAGTTTCATCCATGCCTTTGTTGAGTAACAACAACATTTAAAATGAATGATTAACTAAAGATTTATTAAACATATTCACTTTATAGGGTACATGAACAAGTTTAGGCCAGGGCCTTGGTTTAGGCTGGAGAGTAAATTTCTCCAAGGCCACAAGAAAAACGTAGGAGTCTGATTTAGGGAGAGTCTAAATCCAAACCTTGTATAAGTATAGTTGGGAGCCTCCTCTAACATAGGAGATAAACATGAGGTTGCATAAAGAAGTGTCGAGGAGAGACCGCTCTAGAGATTAATTGAGAATAGAGAAAATATAATATATTGGGGTTTTGTTAGTACCCATACCTCCATGAGTGGTAGTTCTTTTGAGGCTTCAGGATTAACTACCTTTCCCATACGTTCGAACCCGGCTTTCAATTGTACCCCTCAAATGATGACTACGAGTTTGTGACCTTAGTGGTCATTCTTAGGGATATCAAAAGGTGACTATGGGGGTTTGTCATGGTTCTTGGGATGTTTTTCACATCACTCTTCTTAGTATTGCTAGAGGGTTCTCCGCGAAGCGTGGGTACTTGCATCATATAAGGATAGTTAGTAGAGTTAGGGATAATTGTTTCTCATTCCTTCATTCATCATTTCATGGGACTTAATCAAGCGATGCCTCCATATGAAAGCCCCTTTACCATGCCTTGTTACTATTGCGGTATCGAGACCTAATCCACCCGAGTCAGAGTATTAACGAGGCATGTTTGTGTCTGTTGTTTCAATATAGGATTTTTTCTAGTGGTGTACTAAAAAATCGTATACTTTCTTAGTTTGGCATGTATCATAGTCCCATAGAGAGTTGACACCTCAACGTGGCTGACTAGCCACCCCATAGATCAAGGATAATTCAAGGCCTTCCTCGTGAAGAAGAATTTATAAATAATTCTCCTCCGCCTCCTTTACGACGTCGACTTGATACGTCCAAAAATGATATGGATTATGTTCAGAACAAAATGAAAGTAGAGAAATTACAATGAAATACTCATGAAACTTGCCAGAAATAGAGAAATAAAACAATACTTGATTTCCATTAATGAAAGAACTGTAAAGAGACTGTAAAAATACAGAGTGCAAGACTTGCTAGAATGGTGGCATATTTATCTATGAGAATAGATGTGATGAATATGCTCATTCAAAATAAGATCATTACAATGAGGCTCTGAATGCCTTTTTATGTTAAATAGGAATTCCAGAACCCTAGCCATCCAAAAACTTAACCCTAGGAGATGAAACACCAAAATTCATGTGGTCCCGTTTGGGTAAGTTAGTACATTAACTTCCCGCGGTCATAACTTTTGCATACGATATCCATTTTAGGCACCGGATAGTCCATTGGAAAGGCATTGTATAGGACTATGCATTATGCCATCAAACTCTGACTCCATCTATAGTTTGAATGTGGCATGCCAAAATAACACTATTTAGGGCCCCAAAATAGCCCTAGAAGTTTAGCAAGATGTGATGACATGAATACATACAAACTAAGCTAGTTGGATTAGGTGGGAGGCCACTAGTATCCACCTGGAAGATGTGTAGGGCTTCAGATAGCCCCAGAAGGGTATAAACCTCAATTACAAAGAAGTACCAAAGCATGTGCTAAACTAAAAACTGACAAAAAGAGCTAGTTGGAACAGGTGGGTGGCCACCAATATACACCTGGATCAATCCTCCCCTCGTAGGAAGCAATGGTATCCATTGCATTGAGTGCCCGGGGAAGAGGGGAAATCATTTTCTGAATTTGAATCTTGGTGAGTTGCATTCTTTGTTGGAGAATTTGTGTTGCTTGGTATGTGGAAGACAGTTAAAAACTGGTTGTTGGCAGGGTTGAATATGTTCCACCAATTTGATGTCTCTGGATTTGATGGCGTATTGTGTAGGAACCATTATAGGTAAAGAAACAATATCTTCTTTCACTTTGACAATATATTTTTTCTAGATAGAAGTTGTTGAGGTTGCAGTGGTTGTAGCGGTCTTCTGTTAATCCTTTGAACAGACTATGAAGAGGATTCATTTTGCAGTATGAGAGATTAACTTGTGACACTTTTTTGGTGGAGCAGTAGTTGGAACTACCTCTGGTGTCTGATAGAGTTGACCTCCTAGAGTAATAATGACACTATGGGGTCTAGAATCATAGAGAACATGACATCTCCACATGTATGGTTGTCCCAAAACCATATCGTAGACATCAATATGGGAAACATCTCACACTACCTCATCCTTGAAGGGTTGGATGCCATAGGACATGTGACACTGTTGGATGACACAAAGATCTCGTCCCTAGTGAAGCCACTCGATGTTGTATGGATGCGGGTGTGGTGTTGTTGAGAAACCCAACTATTTGATGACCTTAGCTAAGATGAGTTTCTTGTGGCTGTGTTTATCAACAATGAAATTCAATAGGGTCCCCTTTACCCACATCTGTGGATGGAAAAGGCACTCCCCCTCTTCAGGATCTATTGATTCTTCTGGTTGAATTGTTGTGGTTGTGAAAGTGGCAGTGGGGTATGCATCGATGATCTATCTGTTTTCAATATTTTCTGGATCAGATTCCAAATCAGAGTTTGGATTTGTTTCTTTGACCTCGACCACCAATGAATTTTTCGAGCGACATTCATCAGTGTTGTGCTAGGGGATTTTGAAAATTCACACCACTTCCAAGTGTCATTCTTCGTCTTCCCTTTACCCTTTTTATCCCGTGTCTTGGAGTGGTTTTCTAGGGGATGTTGGTTAGGGCCATCTTTACTGTCCTTTGGTTGTTACATACTTTCAGACCTGAATTCCCAGTTGTTTTACTGCCTAAATTTCTTCTCAATTTTGACAACATGTTGCTAGGAAACTCCCAATGATGAGATGTTTAGGAAATCCATTTCGGTTTGGATGTACCTATGTAGAGCCCCACTATATTTCAGAACCATATGCCACTCAGAGTCCTTGATACCCAACTTGGTGTGCAAGGTATGGAAATTATTTGTAAACTCTGACACTGTTTAGCTCTTCTCTTGTTGCAGTGTGGTCCATCTCATGTATCGGTCTTCATAATTATCAACGAGATAGTATTGTTCTTTGACTTCATCCACAAAAAAAATCCCAAGTGGGATCAACCCCATATATTCTAGAGTCCTATATTGAAATTTGTTCCCAATACGTTTCCCACCAATGTTTGATATGGGGGAGAGCCTTGAGGAGTGTGAAGGTGATTTTTTTCCATGTCGGCAAAAATTTGAACAGAGAAATAAACTTCTAATAGATTTAACCATTTTTCTAGGGAATCTCCATCTATATGACCCTCAAATATGGGAATATAAAAATTAATTTGTACCTTGAGGAGATAGGTTCCTCCAAAATGGTCGCTTGATGAAGATGCACCCGTTGCTATCGATATACATAGAAGAATGTGTGAAAAATTCTCCATCATTTCGTCCCTTTGTCGCGCGAGATCTTTCTTGAGAAAAATGTTAATATAATATTCTACTCCATTGTCATTATTTTCTACCTCCATCGAGGGTTTCTTGGGTGTGAGAGAGTGATTTTCCCCCAGAGAGAAAAACTCGAGACCCAACTGGATATACTCGGACCTTGTCAAGGACATGCGTTGGAAAATGATTAAGAGCAGTCTGCTCTGATACCACTAATATAGAATATGTTTGGAACAAAATGAAAGAAGAGAAATTACAATTAAATACTCATGAAACTTTCCATAAATAGAGAAATACAACAATACTTTATTTCTATTAATGAAAGAATTGTAAAGAGACTGTAAAAATACAGAGTGTAAGACTCGCTAGAATGTTGGCAGCTTTATCTTTGAGAAGAGATCTGACGACTACACTCATTCACAAGAAGATCATTACAATGAGGCTTTGAAGGCATTTTTGTGTTAAATAGGAATCCCAAAACCCTATACAGCCAAAAACCTAACCCTAGGATATGAAACATCAAAATTCATGTGGGCCCCATTTGGGTAAGTAAGTACATTAACTTATCGGGGTCGTAACTTTTGCAAACGATATCCATTTTAGGCGTGTGATATATCGTTGGAAAGGTATTTTAGAGGAGTATGAATTATGCCATAAAACGTTGAATACATCTATTGTTTGAATGTGTCACACCAAAATAATACTGTTTAGCACCCCAAAACAACCCTGGAAGTACAACAAGATGTGTTGACATGAATACATACAAAATAATCCAGTTGGATTAGGTGGGAGGCCAATAGTATCCACATGGAAGATATGTAGGTATTCCAACAACCCCGAAAGGGTAGAACCCTCAATTAAAAATAAGTACAGAAGAATGTCCTGAACTAAAAATTTACAAAAGGAGCCAGTTGGAACAGGTGGGTGGCCACCAATATCCACCTGGATTAGAAAATTTTGTGCCAAATCGTTAGGCCGCAATCATAGACTCAGAACCTACATAGGTTCACACTTTGGAACTAGAGAAAGTAATAATTGAAGATATTGGATCCAAATAATTTTCTCCTCCTCTCAATACTCCATTACCTCAGACTTATACATTCCCTATGGAACAAGTCCCACCTCCTAGATCAGATCTTAAGGATAGTAACCCTCTTCACTAGGACACTATGGATGACACCAAGACAATGCCTATGTTGGGTGTCCCTGTAACTTCCACCATGATGATCATCACAGGGGTAATCTTTCCTCTCAGTGTGTCTAGGCAAATGAATTTTGTTAGTGATCCAAGTGTCATCATTCCTACTCGTAGTATTTCTTCGTTGGTCGTTGGTTCCACTCAAGATATGAGCATAGTTGCATCTATACTATGAAAACCAGATGAGTTTTCATACGATATGTTATCTATGGATGTTCTAATCATGTTGGTCTCTTCTTAGTTGAGGTCCCATGCATTGAGTGTTGTTTTAAGGAGAATTTCAGATCCTTACCAATAATTTCCTTGGGGCAGAGGTCATATTCCTCCGTCATCCCCTTTCGTTAGGGGTAAGGATTTCCTATCTTTTGGTCCTAACCCCACCTGGGCCTGGGGCTCTTCTATGGGTAGAGGATCTCAGTGTGCTAGTGTGCCATCCACTTTGACCCCATTCAAACTATATGGTGGGTTTGAGAGTAACCCTTTCACCTCATCTGTCCTTTCCAATCCTTGGTCCTTCTGCGAACTATTTATGGAAACCTGATGTCAGTTGCAATCTAGGGTCCTCTTTTAAGGCTACTAATCAGTCGATCACGTGGCCTAGGATACCGTTCTTGGAAAAACTACATTTTCCATGTCTATCCAAGTTGATGAATAATCCTATCTATCATCATCCTCGTTGTCCTATGGTCCCAGCCAAGTTACCTTCAAACATACCCAAATTCAAAGGGAAATGTGGTGAAGATCCATAGGACCATGTAATGACATTCCATTTGTGGTGTTCATATACTGCGTTGAATGGATACTTCACACACTTGCATATTTTCCAATGCACTCTCACTGAAGGCACTACCAAGTGGTATATAGAACTATAAAGGGTGAAATATACAATGTTTTGTGACTTAGCCATGATGTTCCTTAACCACTTCCAACACCTTGTTCTATATGATGTCGGTACAAAAAGACTAGCCAAATTTGAATAGGACAAGGCTACGCACATTTCTAATCACATTCGAGAATGGAGGAGATGAAAGAAACTGATAAAAGAAAAAGTTTCACCATATTTTTTCCTTGATTGGTTCTTGATATCCTTATGTACATTTCAAAGGACATTGCGACTTCGAGATTATTTTTTGAAGTGAAAGTGATTTTTAGGGCACAATAGTTAGAGCTTGTTGGTACAAGATTGATCATACCAGGGTCCTTCTCAAGTTACCAACAAAATTTACTATGTAGTCTAGAGCGCTGATATTTTCATCTCCTTTAAAGAGAAGAAGTCTCACCCGAAGTGCTACTGAGACAAAAGGATAGGGAAGGGGAAGGAAAATACTTAGGAGGATTCACATAACCTTCAAGATTCATCCTAATCTTGGGAAAAATATCTAACTATAGAACAAATATGAACTCATATGCACAACAACTGAAGATACTTAGGTTGCAGAAAGCATTCATGTACATAAACATCATGTGGAACTTATGGAACATGAAGAAGTATTGTAAAGATACAATGCAATAGTATAAACACATAATGACGCAACATATTTTGAAATTTTGGATCCTTCTTCATATATTATTTTCAGATCTTTCTTAGTTACAACCTCAGTGATAAAAATTAGTTCTTTGTTACAGAATCCTAGCTCTGGACCCATGTCCCAAAATCTCTAATTCCCAAAATGGTGTACATATTACATTATAGAACTCAAAACCCGATTTCTCAATAGAAAATAACACTTATGACTGAACCTAACAACAAGGGGAGAACCAAACCGTTTTACAATCATGATCCAACCCTTTTAAAATCATATTTATTTCTATATATAAGCTAACTAGGGTATTCTGGACTTGTCTTGCACTCTTTCTTGTTCTATTGCAACTGCTTCTTCTTTGCTGGCATTGTGTTGTCCTTTTCGCAACTGATTTCTATTACTTCTCCTTGCTCTATTGTCCAACTTCTTATGTATCTTGCGCAACTCGTACTAGGCCAAAACTAGGACTGTAGTCCATATTGCATAACTTCCCATCCAAAAATGAAGGGCCCAACAGGATCTGACCACAAAACTTGACTCACCCACGAGTCAAGTTCTCGGCTCTTTCACAACTTCCAGGAGAAACTGTTGTTTTCCCTTGTCCTCCTTTTCCTCTTTCTTTTTCTCTTTTGTTTGCGCTTTCTCTTATTTTGCCTCTTCAAACAAAGGGCCCAATTTTGGGACCAAATCCAAGGCTCGCTTCTTCACTTCTTGAAAGATTCCAACTTTATCCTGCCATTTCCTGGAAAGAAGTGAGGCCTCTGCCATGAACTGTTGGGTCACATATATAATACATCCCTTGGGATTGGATGTTACCAACAAGTTCCATTCATAATCCATTGTTTCATCGAATTGATGCATATGCATATAAAGTATTTGAATGATAGGCCCAAATTCGCGCAACTCCTTCTTAGCTACATATTGCGCCTCAAATAGAGCGCTCATCTCATTGTCCACTTGATGAATATAATCAAACTTCTATTGTTGCTCCAGTGGATCCATCATATCCACAAATTCATTTAGCACCTGGATTCTAGTGCGCACATCCTCTAAGGTCTAGCTGCACTTAACAATTATTCCCATCCAATTGCTAACTTCTCTGAAAATATTTGTGCACTCATTTGTTTGCTTGTGTAGTGATGCTTGGGCATTGTTTCCTCATAGTTCTATCTTCTCCATCTTCTCCTACATCTTCCGAGGCTGCTGCTATACTTCTTGTCGATTTTTCCGCAACTACGATTCCAGATGCTCTCTGCAAATGACCAATTGTGACCACGCTCCTTGAAGCAGTTCAATATGGTGCTCTGGTTCTCTTGCATCACTCACTTATAGAAATTGGGGTGAGACCTTCTGAATCTTCGGCCAGGCCTCAACAAGCCTTTATTGAACTATTTCTAGTCTGTGCTCGACTTGCATCTTTGCATGTTCCTCTTATTTTCTGGATTCTTGCGCAAGGAACGATTCCTCCCTTGTGACCTTGACAGACCTCTCGGCCTGTTGGAGCCTCTTCTTCAGTTAATCAGTTGATGCTTTGATCATTCCAACTAAGTTTGTTGTTGGCCACTATGCAAGGTCAATGAAATATGGGGCCACATCCCTGGGTGCTCGAGTCTGTAGTGGAATTCCACTGGTCATTGAATGTTGTGAAGGATTCTCTACCTCCTCCTCCCCTATGGATGGTCCTCATGCAAGCCTCAACCTCAAAGCTTATGGTAGGAGTGTCAGAACCTCTATTCTGGCTAGGCAGAGTTGCAACAACTCTAAGCATTGTTGAGGGCTCTAGAGAACCAACTCCATCTTTTCCTGCACAAATGTCGCGCTCTACCCAGAGGTTGACTTTGGTTCCTTCTGAACCTCTATATTCTTCTCTTTACTTGCATCTTCTTCCAGTGTTTCACTTCCCAGACCACCCTCAACCTTGGCCATCGAGGAAATGTGTTGGGGAATTTCATCTTGTGGCTCCTCTACCATTTGAGTGTCCTTATGCTGCACAAAAGGAACAATCTGCTGGTCTTGGGCATCAGGGTTTAGACTAGTCAACTGCCATCTCTACTCCGATATTTCTATATTTGGGCCATAAATTTTTGGCCTTTGCTCAGGTAACTCTGGGCTTGTTTCTAGGAGTTTTGGCTCAGGTAGTGGACTGGTGGTTTCTGGGGGTGGTGAATGGGGTTGTGGAAGTTATGGAGGGTTCTTGGTGACAATGGTGGATGGAAGGGTGTCAGGCTTAGGGTCATCCTGAATATGTATGACTGGGGTTGCTTGGAGCACTGAGTGAGTGTGGGGGTGGAAGATTAAAGGGGTTGGAGGTTAAGAAATTTTCTCGGTGAGACCCCTATTCTCAACTTCTTCTCCATTGGTTCTGTAACGAACGTAGTGCTCAGGATCCTATTGACATCCTTACCTATTAACATGACTTGATCTGATAGTTTCATGAAGATTGACAATGTTCTTTTCTTCCGCTCTAGTGGTTGCATCTCCTCCTCCTCCTTAGAGTCCGTCTGTTTCAGAGCTTATTTCTTTGATGCCTCCGAGCCTGAGCTCGATCCTGCCCCTACTTGTTTGCATTTATTCTTTAGCAGCTTGGCAAGAAAAATGTAGTTCATCCTCGACTTGTGCAGTTTGTGTTTAACTCCCATTCACAACATTACCTCTTTGTCAAAGGCCTCCTCATCTAAGTAGAACAAAAACATCCTCGAATGGAATTCCTCCATATTGGCATGCCTTAGACATACAAATGTATGATGTCGGTTCATGCTGAAGGCGATGTTCCTTGTGTTGTAGATTCATAGCTATTGTGGAATGTTCAACCTCTGCATCGCATCGATGAGACCGTTATACCACTTGGAGAACATTGTGTTGTTGAAGACTATGTTCTTTGAGTCCAACCTGGAATGCAAGGGCTCAAAAATATTTACAAGGCCCCCCTAATATGATAGCACCAACGGTCTTCTAGTGGGTGGCTTCCACTTAAGTATTGTGAATTCCAACAACAGGTATCCATATGTGAATGTGCCTACCTTCTCCTAGGATTCCTCGCAAGCCATGAGTAGTTCCTCCAACATGTAACTATACCAATTGAATACAATACCATTGGTGCAAAAATCCGCTACAGATAATGCATCTAGTGTGAATTCTCCCTTGTAATACGACCTCATCATCTTGTTGGCTATGATGTACCAGCAAGTCCTGACCGTCTATGGTAGTATGGGGTTGATTTTGGCTGTGCACCCCCCCTCTATGTGTGGAACCTTTCATAGAGGGTGGGATCCCCTTTATTTTTGTCGTGCTTACTAGGACCCTGTAATCCTTTAGAAACATCCTTGCCTTCGAGGGATAGTCCAATAAGATGGTGGATGTATTTGGTGGGATTGGATACTTCCTA
The DNA here is from genome assembly GCA_010110895.2 of Picea sitchensis. NCBI lineage: Eukaryota > Viridiplantae > Streptophyta > Pinopsida > Pinales > Pinaceae > Picea > Picea sitchensis. Next base: position 6,313 of record SNQJ01S0124437.1, on the reverse strand, counting down.
TCCAAGCAGAGACTTCGATCATGCACCCTGCTGATCAGGAACTTGGTGCACCACGCAACATCACCAGTGGTACCGAACAATGGTAAGTCTCTGAGGTTCATGATAGTTGAGTTAAAAAGGTTGATAAATTGTGGCTTTAGCATGAACTGCATGCCTCCCAACTCATCTAGACTGATACTCCATAAGACGTCTATGTTCATCTAGGGCCCGCAGGGATGATTTTAGGGGATAAATTTCGCTCATGGGCTAATTTTCCATAGTTTTTCCAAAAACAAGATTCGCTGTTTTAAAAATGATTTGCCCAAATTGTATAGGATAAAATTATTTTACCTTAAAAATCGCCAAAATTTTATAAAAACTATATAAAATCCTTAGAAATTTGAATATTTTTACAAAAATATCGCCAATAATTTATAGTTGGCATATGAAGGATTAGTAAGATTCACCAAGGTTTCTACATTGAAAAATAAATTTCCATCCTTAAAATCATCCCTATCCAGGTGAACAAGACTAGATCTGTTAAGTCAAGATCAAGGAGCTTGACTTGCTCCACCTTCCCCTTGAGATCACCCATGACCTCAAATTGGGGGTCGCAGGGCTCATCTAGTACTGCATCTTTGGAAATGGTGCTTCAAATTCTAGTATCTCTCGACATTGAGTTATGAGTTATATACAAATTCCGTGGTGAAATAAGGATTGGGGATCACAACTATGGGTTTTAGGATTACATAGGATTGCTCACTCTACATAATTCAAAAATATCTAAGTCCTTTATGAAAACAATGCATTCTACAATGAGTTCTCAGAGCCTTATACTTAGGCTTAGTTGGAAAGTTCAACAATAACTGTTGTTCATCATAACCATATGGATGAAACTTGAATCTGAGTTGTCTGACGGGACAAGTTAACGGGGTAAATCCTATTCGGTGATTATGGAATTTGCTATGCAAGTTGGACATGGACGTGGCTGATTTCAAACCTTTTTGTTTGAACAATGGGAATCTTGTCACAAATACCAATGGAATCTTCACGTATCACGGCTTTATGGGTTAACTAAATTTAGATGGGGCATCGTAATATCAATAAAGTTTGTGACTAGAATGGGTTCATGTGGCACATGGGCTCACATTACGTTTGGATTTATTCTCCCTCCGACCACAAAGGGGTCCCCATCATATTAATGACTGTCATAAATGGGTTCTTTATGCTTTTGATCCTACGCTACTGAGTAAGAATTTCTGTATCAAACAACACTTAGATATAAAAAATAAATGAACTACATGTCATGGCGCAACACAACACACGTCAACTTTATTAACTGAATTTACAAAAATCACAGAAAAATCTAATCTAACTATTATACATGCTCCTTTGGACTAGAGTAATAGTCCCTTTAGATCATTTCTGAGACATATAAGATTTCAGGTGAGTGCCATTCACCCATCCTGGCTGCAACATACCATTCCATTACAGAATTTTGACTTCACCTGAAGGTCGGATTTGCGCAACTATAAATGGTCCCAACCAATGCATGCACAAATTTCCAGGATGTTTCTAGTACCGATTGTCATAGAGTACGACCTTTTCTCCTTATGAAAATACTTTAGTCTTAATGTGTCTGTCATGCCAATATTTTTTCCTTGCTTTCACAACTGACCAATGGAAGTATGTTAAAACCCTGGTCTCTTCAATTTCTTGTAACTCCATGAGTCCTCCGACATGTGTGTGATATGTGAAATGTACAAACTTGGGGTAATGAATTTTGTAGGAACCACAACCTCTTTCCCAAAAAATAGATGACAGGGTGTGTACCTGTGGAGTTTCTTTGTGGTTGTCCTGTAAGCCCATAGTACTATTGGAACTCTTTCATCCCAATATTGTCGATTTGTACAAAATACCTTTGTTAACCCTCTCTCTAGAATCTTGTTGAATGCTTCTATTGTTCCATTGGCTAGTGGGTGGTAGGGGATGATTTTGTGATGTTGGATCAAGAACTTTGTTGTAATCTTTTCTATGGTACTACTGATAAAATGAGCTCTTTGATCACTAGTCAGACTTCTAGGACATCCATATCAAGTGATAATATTCTAAAAAATGAACATAGCAACAGTATCGATCGACCAGTCCTGAACAACTGTTGCCTCAGCCCAACATGTAAGGTAGTCTGTTGCAGTAATAATGTACCTAGCCTTTGAATTCTTAGTTGTGGGGTTAATTGGTCCAGTGAAGTAACTTCCCACTTCTCAAATGCCTGCAAAGCATGAACTGGTTGAAGTGGTAATTCAACTCGTCATGACGGCTTACCCACTCTTTGACACACATTGCATGATCTAGCATATACCTTTGAATCCTTGAAGAGTGTTTCCTACCATAGTCCAGCTTGGAGGAATTTTTGTGTAGTGGCCTTTCCTCCTACATGACCTCACGCAACTCCATTGTGGCACTCCCACAATATATCCTGACTTTCATGATCTAAGACACATCTCCTGAGGGTACTATGTAGTCCCAATTTATACAGTTTCCTAGCAATTAACTGATAGTCCGCTGCTCTAACCACCATATGGCATTTCTGGGTTGTGGAATACATCTCTGGGAAGACTCCTATACTTAATAAGACTGTTATGTCTTCGAGGTAGTCTAGTATGGCCTCAACCTGGAACAGATCTACATCTGGGAGATGATCATCGACTGCTCCACCACTTTCCCCTGACTCTAATCTAGACATCTAATCAGGCCCTATGTTGCATCTTCTAGGCTTAATAATCACCTCAAAAGAGAATTCCTAAAATAGTAGCAACCATCTACATATTCTCCCTTCCAACACAGGTTTGTTAACTAGATATTTCAATGCAGAATGATCAATAAAGAACTTAAAATGAGAACCTAATAAATAATGTCTAAGTTTATACAAATCATAAATCATGGTTAAACCCCCTCTTTCTGTCGTTGTGTAGTTGCTCTTAGCTTGTGATAACTTCCTTCTCATAAAATAGATAGGATGATCCATGGCTCTATCTCCAGGTTGTGCTAAGATAGCTCCTAAGGCAATACCCGAAGCATCTATGTGGACATGAAATTCATTTTCCCAATTTGGAAATATCAGAATAGGTGTTGTAATGAGCTTCTCCTTTAGGGTCTCGAATGATTTATCATATTCTAGGGACCATTGGAACATTTCGACCTTTTTCAATAGATTTTCCAGAGGTGCAGTGATATTTTCATATCTTCTGATGAACCTGCGATAGTACCTTGTGTGCTCCAGCGTGGAGTGGAATTTCTTAACACTCGTAGGTGGTGGCATGTTCACAATGACCACAACTCTGGGTGGGTCTACCAATACTCCCTCTCGGCATACTATGTGGCATAACAAATTTCCATGTGGCACACAAAAGATACACTTTCCGAGTTTCAATGATATCTGCAGTTCTCTACATCTGCCAAACATCAGACGTAGTAGTGCTACATGTTCCTTGAGAAGGCTATATACCATCCAATCATCCATATAAACTTTTATATAAACTTGTGAATAAATTCTCTGAAAGATACTATTACAATCGTAGAGAAAACGACAGGGGCGTTATTTAAGCCAAATGGCATCACATTGTATGCAAAACATCCCCATTTTGTTATGAGTGTGGTTTTCTTTTTGTCCTCTTCAACAATACTTACTTTGTGGTACCCTGAAAATCCATTTGTAAATGAGTAGGACTCTTTCCCCACAACCTGTTCTAGCACCTCATCAGTAAAAGGTGTTGGAAAAGGGTCATGCACATAGGCAGAGTTAAGGCTTATATAGTCTACACAGACCTTGATATCCTTTGTGTATTTCTTGCTCTGGATGACTATTGGGCTAACCCATTCTGCTTCTTCCACTACAAAAATAAGTCCAGCTTCCAACATCTTGTCTATCTCCTTCTTAACCTTCTATTTTACTCTAGGGTTAAGGCGATATGGATTATGCCTCACATGCTTTGATCCTGTGTTAATTCAATTTTCATTTCTCCCATATCTCCTTTGATCCCTTTTAACTCTGAAAAGGTTTTTGGGAAAAAATCCTCATATTCCCACAAAAAACTCTATATTTCTTAACTAGTTTTCTCATCCCAATAATCCCCCACCATATCTATCTTAGTTTGCTCTGTGGTCCCTATATTTACTTTGCGCAACTTCAATGGGTGATTATAAGAACTATCAGCTTGAATGGGTATGATGTTATGTATTTCTTTGTTCCCTTCTGTCTCTTTAATGGCTAGGTTTCTCAACTCCTCTAAATCATATGGGATTTCTGAATTCTTGCCAATCTTATAGAATTATATAGGTATCTTGTCTATGGTTGGGTGAATATTAGTTTGAAGTTCTTGGCTATGTTTTGCACATACCACTAGGTTTGATTTCTTATTACTAGTGTCTGTAAAATGAAATTCCTTAATTATCTGTAGGACTACTCCAAGCTCAAGGTACTTACCTGTAAATGATAATTCCTTGCAAAAGTTATCTACCAACTTTTTTGAGTCGTTGGTCTGTCTCATGGTTTCTTCATGTATGAACCAAGCCTTCGGGATTTGATCTGGATTATTTTTCGACACAAAATGAGAGTGGAGATATAATAAAAAAATGCATAGAGATATCACAAATATTCAATAATATAACATAAATGTATCAGATATGCAATCATAAACACATATATACAGTAATGCACGATTTCTATTAATGAAATAGATGTACAGAGACTATAAAAAAATAGAGTGAAAGACTCGCTAGAATGGTGGCAACTTATCTCTGAGAAGAGATGTGTCAGTTACTCGCATTCACAAGAAGATGATTACAATGAGGCTATGAAGGCCTTTTTACAATAAGCATGAATGAAAAAAACCCTATACATCCAAAAACCTAACCCTAGGAGATGAAGCACCAAAAGTCATGTGGGCCCCATTTGGGTAAGTTAGTACATCAACTTCCCAAGGCCGTAACTTTTGCATACGATCTCCGTTTTAGGCGCATGATAGCCCATTTGAAAGGTATCATAGAGGAGAATCATTTTGGAGTAAATATATAATGAAATTTCCTATTGATCCCCATTTTCTCAAAAACGTCATTTAGGGCCTCAAAATGGCCCTAGAAGTTAAAAACTGCTAAAAATAGTAAATAACCAAAATTGCCAAAAAACTGTTTTGAGCTAGTTGGAAAAGGTGGGTGGCCACTGATATCCACCTGGATCAATCCTACCTACTTTGTAAGAAATCGTATCCATTGCATTGATCTCCTGAGGGAGAGGAAAAAACATTTACTATATCTAAATCTTGGTGAGTTGCTTGCCTTGCTAAAGACGTCGCGTTGCTTAGTTTGTGGAAGTCTGTCATGAACTTGTTGAAGCTGAGGATGTTCAACAAGTCAAGCTACATGAGAGGATGGTGTGCATAATGAATCTGTGCACTTTGTTGCAGCCTTGTCGAGCTATTTATGTTGGATAGAAGGTGCTTTCGGTGAGGTTGTAGTGGTTGCAGTGTCCTCCTATTCCCCTTTTGACTAGATTGTGAAGAAGCTGAATTTTGCAGTATGAGATACTACCTTGCGACACTGTTTAGGTGGAATAATAGTTGGAACTACCTATGGTATTCTGTAGAGATGACCCCGTAGAGAAACAATGACACTACAGGGTCGAGACTCATAAACAACATGGCATCTCCACATACATGGCTGGCCCAAGAGAACATCACAGACATCTAATGGGGAAAAATCACATAATACCTTATCCTTGAAGGGCTAGATGTCATATAAAAATCAACACTGTTGGGTGACATGAAAATCTCATCCTTGGTGAAGCCACCCAATGTTGTATGGCTGCAGGTGTGGTGTTGTCGACAATACCAACTATTTGACGACCTCTGCTGAGATGCAGTTATTCTGGCTTCTACTATCAATAATAAAATGCAGTGACGTCCCCTTCACCCACATCTGTTGTTAGCACTCTTTTCGTCGATGTGTGAGCAAAAAGTGAGTGCTTACATGCCTAGTTGGGCTCTGCTAGTCATGACAGCTGTAGTGTAAAAGGTTAGAAAGAAAACAACTAAACTATTAATAAGAATTAAACAAAAACTAGATAAAAACATGAGCATGGAAATAAAAATAAAAACAAATAACAATGGACCAATATCACCAATGTATTAGCGGGTCTGATAGATGAAATCCAAAGATACACAATGGAGAAAGAGGACTTGGGTCCCTTCCCTCTCCAATGGAAGGCTCTTTGAGGCCCTCAACTGATTTGCTCTCCTTACAAGAAAAGATGAAATGTGGATGAAAGAACTCCAAG
>SNQJ01S0124435.1:0-16818 GCA_010110895.2 Picea sitchensis | reverse complement strand
CATGGAAAGGGAGTTGAAATCGCGAAAAGAAGTGCGTGGTAGTTCAATGTACCACTTTGCTGCAGAATCCGTAAGCGTTCATTGGAAAAGATGCAAATGTATAGAATCGTCCATGAGGGATTTGGATGAACACCACAAATGGAAAGTCGTCACGTGGTTGTTTGGGTCTTCTTCGGACTTTCCGTCGAATTTTGGAATATCGGAAGGAAGCTTAGCTAGAATAGTTGTCCAAACCAGAGAATGAAAAATAGGATCATTCGTTAACCGAGACAAGTCTGGAAGGTCCAGGGTTGCTAGAAAAGGTAGTTTTCGGTTAACCTGTGGGTAATACTGGTGTGGCATAGGGACACTAGTAGGGCCATACACTGGGTTATGCGAATAATTGTAACTAGTGGGCCCTCATGTGTAAGGTTGGTGTTGACCAGGGTACACAGGATTTGAGGTGTTTTGAGAAACATGTGCGAGCGGGGGATAACCAGATGGGTTTTGAGGATTATAAGCTGGATTCAACGTTTTTCCATAAGGAGGTTGTTGTGTATCTTGAGAATTGTGTCTCCCCAAGAACTGTGGGTTTCTCGAAAAGGGGATATTCCATGGATTAGGTGTGGCAGACACATTTTTTCCATATGGTTGATGGTAGGCTCTGGATTGAGGCTGCCCCCCAGCATGAGGGTGCCCTCCAAATGGAATTTGTCCTCCGATGGGAGGATGCCCCCTATATTGAGGTAGATTTCTCGAAATTTGAGAACCAGATGTAAATGATTGACCGGTACCGCTGAACGGATTAAGACCACCAAGACCTATCCTTCCGGGTTGTTGGATAGGTATGGAACTTTCCAGTATAACTTGGGTAGTAGTGGAAGTGGAAAAATTCAGTCCTCTATACCCAAAAGGTCTTGACGATGAAGGTCTTGGTGTTACTGGTGTGCCAATTGCAGCTTGGCTAACCAGTGCATTACCGACGGGAATAGTCAGAATGTGAGGGACCATTGTAGAATGGGCCGTCTGGAGAGGAAAAGTAGACCTTGTGCCAATGAATGATGTGTTTGTGCCAATGGATGGCGTGGCCATAGAAATGGTAGTACTGGTAAAATTATTTAAGGGTACGATGTAGGTGATAAGCGCATCGACACTTATTCCCGCTCCATAAAGATCCCGCACCATGCGCGGTGGAATTCGAAGAATGTCTGTAGTCCAAAAGGGGTCATCGACTAAAGGGTTTGAATGAGACCCAGTCAGAATGTCAGAAGGATTGACGACCACAAATTCACTGACTGAATTCAGTTGGAGAACACGTCGCTCATATCCCTCTGGAATGCGGAAAGCTTCTGGAGATTATGAAACAATTCTGAAATTCTCTAAAGGAGTGGGAACTTCTTCTTGGGAAGTTGTAGTGTCTTGAACCTTGTTCTGTTGAGGAGATTCCTCGATAGAATGAGGGGGTAAAGGGGTATTACCTTCCATATTTTCTAGAGGAAGTCCTTGTAGCCTCCGCGAATGGCGTGGAGGGTTGATGTTGGAGAAAAAGAGTCGGAGGAAAATATCTATGGTCAACTACTGAAAATAAACAACATACACTGATGGAATCTAAGAATCAAAACCAAGCAAACAGGACCTTCTCTCGATGACCTTACTAGTTGGTGATGAAATCCAACGTCACATGATCAAGTCAAGAAGGGGCGGGGAAATGGTGGAACAATTACAATGGTGACCTGCTTAATGGACTTTCACTCTGGTGCAAGCTTCCACGCAGTAAATGTGGATTTACCCTCCAACGAGCCCGAGTGAGTTTGACCAATGTCTGCTCCAGGTACAGTGAGACTTCCCTTCACTTTTACCTTGTGTAAGACCCTAAATATTATGGCCACTAAGGTTACCAATTCGCAGTCAGCCCCTGGGTGGGTACAGTCGACAGTTCGGTCCGAACGTACGGGCAGGGTATCTAGCCCGAAATCAACTTGAAAGGATTCCAGTCAACATTGTGGGTATACCTTTAAGATATCCCCATATTATGATCTGACCACTACAATCAGTCAAACCACGGAGGGATAATATTTGTAGCTCTCCCGAATGCAACCTCGTGCATAACCCCTGTGTGAGAGGGGGATCCCAGGTAGACTTATATGACAATTGGATTTGACTCTCCCTAGATTAGTATGATAATGTTTTTTTTGGAAACTTTGGAGAGTTATGCTCACAGCCTAATCCAAAGTACTAGTCCTAGTCTACTATTGGTGGAGGATCCTAGGAGGATACTAGTCCTAGAAAAGAAAATGTTCTAGATAGTTTTTAATTAGCGTTCATTTTATAGCTATTCTTTACTCAAAAGGGGTGTATGGAAGTGAAACGGATGGAATTATGACTCAGTCCCCCAAAATGTATCAAAGATGATAAACAATCATTTCTTTTTGATGAACATCTATTTAAGGGAGAGAAAGAGAGTTCTTTTCACTAACACGCACTAATAAGGAATGTCCTCAAACGAATTTTCTTCGATCAAATATGATGTGGTGCTAAAACTTTTGGAAATACCTTCTAATATGCAAAATCAATCATGAATATGTCTCTTTATTGTTTGTATGTGAATAACGATTAATTCGAAACAACACTTGTCCTGCCAATTATCTTTTCAGATTCAAGGAAAATCAGACAAACACAAGCAGGTTTCATACAAACAATACACCCTTTCATTGTGATAAAAAATGAGAAGAGAAATAAAAGAAAAAACAAAGAAAAATCAAGAACTACACACCAAAAGAAATGTCAAAAAACAATGACCTTAACTAAAACCAAATGAAAAGATCCATAGGCTTTTGATGTCCTTCACCAGAGTTTTTTTCTCAGTCAAAATGGAGAGAAAGACAATGCATCGGTTTCAAACTCCAAACAGCAGAAAAACTCAACAATAATGAAGAAGGCGACAAAATCAAAGAAACAAGGTACTTGTTCCTCAGAAAGAAATATGCCAAAGTTGAAAATGAAGAAGCATTGACTCACAGGGAGGCTCAGTGAGTGAGGCACAAAGATTAGACCCTGAAAAGAGCAATTTTGGAAAAGTTTTGGCCAAAAGAGGGCTGGCGCTCTAGTGTAAAGGGAACCAAGCATTATAGCACTCTATGTAAGGTAGTCAGGGAGCACTGGTGCTCTATCAACATAGCCACAGGGGCGCCAGGTTCAAAACGTTCCTAAAAATGTCAAAAAATCCAAAAATTGTAGTCTAGTCTTGTCAAACAAGCTAAGTGTGATGGGGTAGGGAGTCAATTAGCTCATGAAATCAATCAAAAAGGGGTGAACCGGGTCTGAAAACAATCAAGGGGTGAGACAAGGTCTATGAGGAGAAATCAAAACAAAAAGGTTTTGATTCGAGACTCCCCAGCGGAGTCGCCAGTTTTTATTGAAGGAAAATCTCCCTGCGGACAGGTAGATCTCCTCTTGAGAGATAGACTCTTAACTCTTAAGATAGAAGATGCTTAACATGGACACTGAATTCCTTTCATATCTATACAAACTAATACATGAGGGGGAAGGAGAACAAAAGTACCTCTTTACCGACATTTGTCCCTGCACGCTCCGAGTTGAGCTCTAATCTTTTGCTCCTCGATGAGCCCTGTAGACAAAAAATAGTATGACCACTTCCTATTCTATTGATGTTAGCTTGAAAACATATCTATCTATCAAAGATAAGTTCATGTAATATCAGACACAAACTAGAAAGAAACAGGCCAAGCGTGTCATATTAATGAGAACAATGATAGCAGTAACTTACAATCGTAGATGCAAATGCAACAGCTTCATCAAGTCCCCTTTATCTAACCCTTGCTCAAAATATCCATGACCTGGATGATAACAACTTCACTGATCACTCTCCTCCATTTCACTATGTGTTTCTTGTGAGATCATAGGTTTCTTTATTGTAATTCTTCCCCCTTTCCACCATCATAGAGCCTTCTTATATAGGTTAAGAGAGGCTTAACCTCTTGAGGTATATTTAGGGTAGGTTGAGGAATTCCCTCCTTAGATCAGGGACCTTCTGATTGAACCAAGAATTTGAATGCAACTGACTTCCAAAATTGAAAGATCTTCCCCTTATTCTCCTCAACAGATCAACCACTGCCCAGATTAGACAGCGCTCCCTCAAAAGGGGCACCAGGGCGCTATAATGCTCCCTAGTAGGCTCAAGGGGAGAACCAACGCTTCAAATATGCGTAGCGCTCCTTTAGAGGGGTGATTTGGTGCTATAACGCTCCCTAACACCTTGTAGGGGAGTGCCAACGCTCCTAAGGCTAATGTAGGGGAGCGCTCCCCCTTAAAATTCTAATTTAAGGTCTCTTTTTAGGTGGGAAGAGATACCTGACTTTAGTTAATCATTCTCCTTCCTCCAAATCAAGTGTTTGATATATTCTAAGTGCCTCCTTGGTGTCGTCATCATGGTAGTATGCTCTATTTGACATTTGCGACACTTATGAACAACATGTGACACTTGTGACAGTTGTGAGGAACATCCGACACTTGCGATAGTTGTGAGGAACATGCGACACTTATCAAATCAAGTAATATTGATGTGTAACAATGAACAAAGGCTTGACCAAAATGTGCTAATGAATTGACTTTCCCGATCTGAGAAAATAGTTTGTTGGATTCCAAAATGTACTCAGACTGGTTCAAAGAAGAACTTAGAAGTCTCCTCTACTATGATGCTCTTGTTACAAGTGGCCAGAATCGTCATCTTGGAAAAGCAATCAACAACTAAAAAAACACAGTCATTTCCCCTCTCGGTGGATGGAAGGCCCAACATGTAGTCCATTGAGATGGATTCTGATGGACTATTAAGAGTATGCAGAGGGGTGTACAAGAGCTATCTCTTATTGGTCGATTTGGAAATTATGCAGGCAGTGCAGGACCTGATATACTTGTTGACATGCTGTCGAAGTTTTGGCTAGTAGAAATGTTTCTGTAGAAATGCCACTGTATTTTTGACACCGAGGTGTCCTACCACCCGACAGTAGTGGGATTCTAAAATCAGGTTCGCTTTCTCTCTTGATGGAACACATATATGGCCTAGATGGCACAACGACCCGTCCTAAAGATGGAAATTAGTGACAAATGATTTTGTGCCCAAAATTTGGTAGGTGGTGGTGAAGTCACAGTCTTTCTCATCAAGGTGGGGCATTTGAAGTTCTTGTGGCCATAAGATTCTAGCACCATGGTGAGTACTACGATTGGAGGTTGGCTGAGGAAATCAATGAATTAGTTGGTACTTCCTGTTTTATACTTGATGTTGAGGTGGAACTGCAACAAGTATGTGTACCACTTATGATGGTGGTCATTTTGCAATTTTGACTATGTCTTCATGAACTATAGTGGCTTATGATTAGTGTGGATAAATTTCTCCTTCCCAAGAATGTAATGCCTCCACTAGAGGAAATCTTGCAAAATGGAGTACATTGTTTTGTCCTAATTAGGGTACTTACAGACAACATATGATAGTGTCTCACTATGATAGGACACAGGGTGGCCATGTTGAGTGACGACTGCGCCCACAACATAGTCTGAAGCATCTGTCTTGATCTCAAAGGGTTACTGTAGGTTGGGGCTGGCTATTCATGGATGACCTGGATATTTGCTGGATCCACATGCACACCATGATGATAAATGATGTAGCCTAGGTACTGGACCCTATCCATGCCAAAGGGAATATTTCAAAGTTGGAATATAGCTTGTGTTGCCACAGGGTGTGCAAAACATGTTGACTATGCTGCAAGTGTTATTCCAAAGTCTTGTTGCAGATGAGGATGTCATCCGGATACACTACTACAAAATAATTGGTGAAAGGTTGCAATATATCATACATCATACTCATTAAAGTTATTGGAACATTTATCAAACCAGAGGGCATGACAAACCATTTAGAAAGACTTTCTTTTGACTTGAAGGCGGTCCTCCATACATATTTCTATTCTATTGGGACCTGGTAGTAGCCAGACTTCAAATCAATATTTATGAAGTATTTGGTCCCCTTGAGCTAATCAAGGAGATCGTCAATTTAGGGAATCAGGTATCAGTTCTCGACTGTGATTTTATTTAGATCCTGATAATCAATGTAGATTCACCAGGTCCCGTCTTTCTTCTGCACCAACACGATTGGGATTACACAAGGTGATGATATGGGATGGATGTGGCCCTTGTGGAGTAGTTCTTGGATCTATCGCTTGATATCCTCGTTCTCTAATAGAGAGCAGAGATATACTTTCCCATTGGTTAGTGGTGTTCCAGGGGTCATATTGATGGGATGCTTGACTTGATAGTGCAAAGGTACCCTAATGGGTGAGGAGAATATATATTTGTACTCTTCCATGACCTTATCCACTTGATTCTATTCCGTGGAGAGCTCAGCTGCGGAGGCTCTGGATGTGGCTGAAATTTTTTTCTCACTCTTAAAGTGAATCATGAAGAAGACAAACTTCCTAGTATGAGAGATGACCTTCCTACATTGCTTGGAAAAGATCAAGGAAATAACACTATATTGGACTACCTCAGGTATCTTGTACAATTTCCTGTTCAAAGTAATAATAACACTATGTTGAGCAGTCCGTTGAGCACTTAAAACACCCTAAAAAGTCTACGTCAAATTTCACTTTTTGGGTACCACTTGATATTTTGGAATTGTCTAAAATGAAAATTATGTCCTTTTATTATCATTTTTTATTCTCATTAAGTCTTTAAAATATTTATTGGACATGTGAAAACCATTAACTTAAAAGACTAATATCTAAATTAGAGAATTGATAGTCAAATCTTTCCCAGACATGCTTAAGGAATTCGACATTGGAAAGGATCAAGCATGAAATAAAACGCTAGAGAGAACCAAAGTTGTCGAGTCTTGATCTTCATCGGTGTTGGCAGACACGAAATTTATTTCGCGAAAATCATCACCGATAATATCGCCGATGATTGATCCCTTCGGCATCCATGAAAGACTAAGAGAGTAAGTGAAGTGATATCACCGATCGCCAATTTCCAAAATGTTTTCGATATCTAGGATTTTTCAGGGGGTTAACTTATAAGGAGGATGCGAGATAGGTTTATTTCCGAAAGCCTACCTCTGATACCTTTTCGACATCGAAAATCCCTAGTTTATCTTAAAGCACTCAACTTGAGAAAATCCCCAAGCCCAACCATTACCTGTAAGCTAAGTTCCTGGTCATTAGTAACCTGTATTCCGAGTCGATGGTGCGATGTCAATATAGTACAATGAAATTAATCGGTGTCAAAAATTTTCTCAGGAGCATACCGACGCAAACATGCATAAGGATATCATTGATTCCTGATATGCCCACTAAGAAGACGACATGATTTGATGTTTTAGATCTGAGATATGATAGATATGATGCATTTAAAGATTAATTAATTCTAGAATCTTGCATTAGTTGATAATTCCTGTGCGAATCAAAAAGGATTGTTTGAACTTGCTGATACAGTGCATATCCCCCCCCGGGCACCTCCACCGTCGACCCACGTAAAAAAAAAATTGCAGAGATTCGAGGGTAGATTGTTTTGACTTTCACCCATCACTCATATTAATTGGTTGATATGACTGGTAGGATCTCTCTTGTTATATTCTTTAAGTAATTGAAAACAGGGATATTCTGTGCGCAAAGGAATTTAGATCATCCAGAGGAGAAAAACGAGTAGTTCGTGGATAGATTCCAAGGTACAGTGAGTATAAAAACAATATTTTAGCAAGCGTTATAGGTATGTATCAGGATATGGATGTTTTATGCTTCAGTTCATATGTTTGATCCAATTTCACTTTGTACAGCTGCCTAAAGATCATTTTTTTTGCAGGAACAATGCCTTCGAAGAAACCCACCACCAGGAAATCCCCAAGAGAACCATAGCTACAGGAACCAGAGGTGGGATAAGGTTCCTCACCAGTGGTGGCAAGACAATTGGAATTTTCTCCAAAACCAGTTCTCTTCATCAAAACCGCCACCAAGAAATCTTTCGTTCAACCCCCAGCCTTTTGAGACATAGAAGTGAACATTGGGACCAGGACAATATTCCCGCGTTGGGAAGAATTTTTCATGAAAACTAATCGGTAGGTGTTATCACATAATCCCGTCAATACCTTAGGGCTTGTGATTATCTACCTAATTCTGCATTTTTTGCTTGTCTTTTCACCTTTTCACAGACCCGATCATGGTTTTATTTTCCCTCTCTACATGTACAGTTCTTTCATCGCATTCATCCTTGTCGACCGACCAGTTTTCCCTATCAACATCCCTGAAAGATATCGGATCTGAATTTCTCTATCTCTTCCAAAAGGAAATCACTTCTACCCTCTACCTCCATCACTGAGCTTTTGTTTTCCCAAACCTAATTCAGGCCATCCAAGACTCTATTTTCACAGTCTGTAACACTGGAAACGGTCAAATAATGAATCAAATCAAGCTAGAAGGAAAATATCAGTTTTCATTGGCAAGGATCCAACAATAGAGAAGATCGACGACCATCGGGTGACGAAGATTATAGAGTTGCACAAGGAATAACGTCAAGCAGAGTCCCGATTTTATGAGTCGGGAGAGCAATGGAGCAAAGTCATCAGAACTCGCAAAAATGCAAAGTCCTGAAGGGCCGAAGTCCCAAAGCCCAGGATTAAAGGGATTCATCTGATCTCGTTGGACAGGTTGCAACCGACTGAGCTTTTTCGAGAGTTTGCATTTCAGGTTTCTCGTCAACAAATTCACCCATAGCCCGAATCCCTGAAATGTGAAATTACGAAACCGCCAGGGGTTGGTCCCCTAGTCCTAGCCCCTAGTCATAGATGATGACCATATGGGTGAGAGATAAGGGAGGCACTAACACAAGTTAATCCTCATCGTGATTTTGGCATCTGGGAGTCTGAAGGACAAGGGGTTGACTCCTTCCCATCGCCGATACCCAAAATTCATGAAACTCTTTTAGTTTTAGGGTGAGGTCATAGCCCTTAGTTACATCGAGGATGAAGCCAGGAGAAAAGGAGGCCAACCTTTGGGCCTTGGAGAGCATGAACATGGTCGTCCCTTGCGCCTATAGTATCGACCACTCTCCAAGGAAGAAATTAGTTAGTGAAGATTGAGTAGGTGGTTGAAACCTCAGCTCAATCCATAAATATAAGGCGTGGACGGTCTGAAGAGGTCAGCCTATGGTATCCCTGTGTGCAGGCCCCCCTACAAGAGCCATGTCGATATAATGTTCCTGTCAGACAAGAAGATCCTACACATGCTAAATTGGAATTTAATGGCTCAACAACTCTCCTGCTGTCAGGGGTGAGTTTCTCTGAGTATATATACTCAGTTTTTTATGTTTTTGTAAGCATCGATGGTTGAGCTGGGATCCCTCATTGTAAAGTTTTCATGAAGTACTTGTTTTCCTAGTTATGAAATTGTATCTGAGACTTCTTGTTTAATAAAATTTAGCTTTTCTCCATCTCTTTGTAAACACTGCTTTAAGACACTCTCAATTGGAGGATCTAGTCGAGGGTGATTGTGTTGTTGTGATGTATTTTTTATCATGACAATATTTTTACCAATTTTAAATCAAGTTTTTATGTTATCTCTTCCTCCTCACACTGAGTAACTCAAAATTGGAGGATCCAGTCAAGTTGTTACAACAACATTGTGATGAAGGTTTGATCACCACGTTGTTGTAACTATGTTTCTTAGGCACATTTCCAGTGTCTTGTATTTCTTCTCCAAGCTGCTGAAAGGCCTGATGCTCATAGCAGTCTTGTTCATATTTCTCACCAAGTCTTCCCTCTTCTCATTTTAAACTCAACTTCTTGACTAAAGTTATATCAGGACCTCACCTGCTCATGCATGCCTAGCCTAGTTTTTTGAGTTAAAACAATATTATCTTGGGTATATGCCCATTCGACCACCCTAATTCAATTATTGTGACATATAAAACTGATGGGTATTAGGCTTACCTCTGCTGCAATCCAGAGGTCACTTCTGGTGCTAACATTTATGGCACAGTTGCCGGGGACGAAGTTGAAAATTTTCCCTGGGATTAAATGACATTGAGCCTTTGATTTTGAAGGTGCATAAGGCATCAGAGACCTCCAAAATTGTGATTGTGCACCTGACGAATCCATTGTGGAGAATCTACTGTTTCAATTGTGTATTCCAGAGGAAGACACATGCGGTCTACCCCAAAGCTTCCTTTAGCAACACCTGAAGAAGATCTAGATAAACTTATCAGAAAGGGAAAGGCCCTTCAAGAAGGAGCTTCTACTGCTGAACCAGGCATTTCTGATGATTTTCACCTTAATCCTTTAGAAACTCCCATATCTGCTTCTCCTTTTCCTATCATACCATCTGCAAGAGTTTCTCAAACTTTGAATTTTAGGAGTGTTCTTGTTGAGTTTTCCCCTCCTAATATGGAATTGGAGGGATAAATATTCGTCACTCCTCTCTCCTCTGAGGTTGTACCATGGTTTAGACCCAAAACCTCAGTAGATTTTCCCACCTGATGCCTTACCACACCTCCTCCTATTGTTGTTGTTTCTAATGAGCGAAGAGAAACCTTTGTTCCCCTAAAATCGATAGCCTCCTCCTCGAATCCTCTGTTGTTTCCTTTTCCTCCTGCAAGCTCAATTCCAGTTTCTCTTGCCCAGACTCTATCTCCTCTTGTTCACACTCCAATGGCAGGAGATAATCCACCTGGAAACATAATGGACTTGATAAAAGCTTCCTGATATGATCCTCTCATTTTACCTCAGCCTCTAAATGTCCTCCCTGTTGGAGACTACCTGAAATACATGCCCAAGTTCACTGGAGAAGAAGACGTAACTGCAAAAGAGCACCTGGCTTCCTTCTACAGTTATGCAGATAATCTGAATATTGAAAATCAAGATGTCTAGATGACAGTCTTTGTCCATAGCCTTGATGGTGAGTTTAGGAAATGGTTTAGGGGGTTGACCCCTGGATCTATTGTTGGGATTGAATCTCTAGAAAACATCTTATTGAGACAATGGGGAGATAAAAAATATTTCATGTATTACATGACAGAGTTTGTGTCCTTGAAGAGAAACAAGGGAGAGTTTGTCTCTGACTTCTCCAAAAAATTCAATACAATGTATAATAATATCCCTGTTGAGATAAATCCCTCAGAAGCCTCTGCAAAAATCACTTATGCTAGTGCTTTTGACCCTGATTTATGCCTCCTTCTCAGAGAAAGAAGGGATACCTCCTTGGCTAACATGCAAGATGCAGCCCTGTAAGTATAATCCAACGTGTTGGCAATTAACAAGATCAGAAGAAAATATAATAGAGACAAGGGAAGAGGGAGGTATGAGGCCTCAACCTCTGGTTCTTCTATAGCTTACCCTCAAGTAGATGAATTGACAAAGATGGTAAAGTCTCTGTCTACAGAGATGGTGAAAATAAAAATAGAGGGGAGGCCGACATACATAAATCCTCAAAATGTTGATAATAGAGGCAACTTCAGGAGGCCGAATAATAATGATCCTCAAATTATGCCAAGGGAACATAGGAACAAAGATAGAGAGGATCATAGGGTTCAAACCCCTCTCCAAAATAACCTGGTTGATGATGAGAAGAGGGAAGAAGAAGAGCTTGACCCCAAAATTCATTGTATCGGAGACACCTCCCCTTTTCCTCATTTGACTCAATCGACATACAAGGAGTCTCTCATGAACAATCAACTTAATGAGCTAAGGAAGGAAGACAAGGCTAGTGACAGCCAAAACAGATACAACCTTAGATCCAAGAAGAAGGCCATAACATCTGATGTTCCTGAGCGGCCCACCAGAGAAGAAAAGCTTGATAAATATGTGGTAGACAACAACAAAGGTAAGAAAATCCAAGTCCCCTCTCTAGTGGTCCAGATTCCTCTTCCTAAAGTAAAAGAATACCCAAAACTCACATCCTCTTTTAATTTTGAGCATGAAATTTAGAAAATCATAATTCCCATGCCCCTTTCAGAGCTAGTCAAACATGAGGACTTCAAAAAATCCCTCTCTAAGCTATTGCATCCCGAGACACCCTACCATCCCATAGACTAAGTAAACCTTCAAGATGAAAAGCCAACATTTATCTTAGGTACTATGGTAGAAGACCAAGATGATTCATCCCTTCCCTTCTACACATCACTAAACATACATGACAAGGTGTTGCATAATTGTCTGATGGATTCAGAGGCTTCCCATAATATCATGCCCAAAATGGTCATGGAAGAACTTGGGCTAGAAGTCACAAAGGCCTACCATGATTTGTACTTTTTTTATTCGAGGAGGATGCAGTGTCTTATGGTTATCAAAGATCTGGTCGTGACCTTGTTTCAGCTACCCATGAAGAGTGTTGTCATGGATATCATCGGAGCTGATGTTCCCCCCAAGTTTGGCATGTTGTTGTCAAGATCTTGGATAAAAAGGTTGGGTGGAACATTACAAATGGACCTCACATATGCTACCATTCCATTTTTTTGGGGGGATCATAGAAGGTTGTACAAAGAAGCTCAATTGGCCTACATAATTAGTGATGAAGCTAACCCCACTAACCATCTTATCTTCACCCTTGACACTGAATTCATATCCAGTTTATTGCAGCTCACTGATGCTCCTGAGCCTCCTCCAAAACTCAGAAATAAGTCCACTACTTTTCATGAATTTTCCTCCTCCATCACCTCTATGTGGAAAATGTTCTTTGATGGAGCCTCCTCCAAGGAAGGTGTTGTTGTTGGAATGGTGTTTATATCACCAACTCAAGAGACCATACCCATGTCCTACAAATTATAATTTGAAGCTACCAATAATGTGACAAAGTACGAAGCTCTTGTGTTGGGTTTGAGGGCCGCAAGAGACATGGGAATCAAAGAAATATCTGTGTTTGGGGATGTCAAGCTAGTTGTAAAACAAGTGAGATATATATAACAAGCCAAGCATATGAGGCTCAGATCTTATAGAAATGAAGTGTGGGATTTAATAGATAGGTTTTTCCTGGCTTTCAATATTTCATTCATTCCTAGAGAGGAGAATGTGGTGGCTGACTCTTTGGTTGTTTCATCAAGTAATTTCAAAGTTCCCCTACCACCAAAACTCAGGTATGATATAGAAGTAAAATATAGACCCTCTATACCCAACAATGTCAAGCACTAGAAGGTATTTGAGGATGATATTGAGATCAAAAGATTCATGTAAGTTGTTGATCAATTTTTTGCATTACATATAGACCAGGATCATGATTCTAAGAATAACACACACAATGGTCTATTTTTAGAGAAGATTTCTAATCATCACATTGTGCAGTTACCAAGCAATCACATTCCAAAGGGACTAGTCCCTTTGGAGAAGATCTTTGAAAATAGTGATGTGGTAGTAAAAGATAAGAAGTCAGTTGATGAGGCTAACGTATCTGAATGAAACATTGGTTTAGAGGAGGATCCTAAGCATGTCAAGATGTCAAGCAGTCTATCCAAGGAGCAGAGGGCCGATTATGTTGAGATTTTAAAGCAGTTTTTTGATGTGTTCTCCTGGACCTACGAAGATCTTAGAACATATGGCATAGTTATCATAGAGCATAAGATCCCACTGAAAGAATAGGTTGAACCAAATAAAAAAAAATTAAGACAGATTAATCCTATGTTGTTGCCTATAATGGAGAGAGAGGTGAATAAGTTGTTGGATGCTTAGATCATTGTGCCTTTGAGGTATTCAGAGTGGGTGTCCAACTTGCTCCCATTGAGAAAGAATAGTGGAGAAATCACACTCTATGTCGGTTTCATAAACCTAAATAGGATCTCAAAGAAATACCATTACCCCTTGTCAAAAATGGAACATATTCTACAAAGGGTAACTGGCGCATCGAGGATTTCCATGATTGACAGTTTTTCTGGTTATAACCAAATTTATGTCTTACCTGAAGGTAGAGAAAAGACAACTTTCATCACTCCCTGGGGTACTCTCATGTATGCCAAAATTCCCTTTGGTTTGATAAACATAGGGGAAACCTTTCAACGAGCCATGGATATTGCTGTCATTGGAGAAAGGGACAAGTTCATGGTCATCTATCTGGATGACATCACAATATTCTCCAAGTCCAACAGAAAGCACCGTGAGCATTTAAAAAGGGTTTTATTGAAATGTAAGAAGTTTGGTCTCTCCTTGAATCCCAAAAAGTCTTTGTTTTCCATGGAGGGAAAGTTGTTGGGCCACATAGTATTAGCTAGTGGAGTCAAGATAAATCCCAACAGAGTTAAAGTGATCCAAACCTTGTCACTCCCAATATCTAGGAAAGAAGTACAGTCTTTCCTACGAAAAAATAATTTTTTGAGGAGGTTTGTTTCCAACTTTGCTGAGATGGTAAAGCTTATAACAACCATGTTGAGGAAGGGAAATGAAGTTAAATGGATTGTGGAGTCCAAAAATTCCTTTGAGATGATAAAGAAATCCTTGAATGAAGCTCATGTGCTAACCAGTCCTGATTTATCAAAGGATTTCCTTATTTTCTCATTTTCTTTATTTGACATTGTGGAAACTGTTTTATTACAGAAGAATGTTGAAGGGATGGAGCATCCCATTTCCATTTTCATTCAAGCATTAAGAGATGCAGAAAACAAATATGACATCATGGAGAAGCAAGCCTATGGATTAGTGAAGGCCCTTAAATCTTTCAAATTCTATGTTTTGAATTCAAAAGTGATTGCATACGTCCCTTCAGCTTCTGTGAAGGACACTCTCATTCAGCCTGACATAGATGGGAGAAGGAGAAACTGGATCACCAAAATCCTTGAATTTTATATTGAAATAAATCCCACCAAACTAATTAAAGGCCAGTGTTTAGCCAAGCTATTGGTTGAATCTAATTGTAAAGTGTTGGGGGTTAACTTCATCAACACTTTTTCAGAAATTTAGTAGCATGAGTTGTCTGATGGAAGCCCTCAAGACAACCCTCCATTAGCAGAATGCACTTGGTATAAAGATGTTATATATTTCTATTAGGAGTTAAGGTCCCCTGATGGCATGGGAAAAAGTAAGGCAAGATATTTAAAGCTCAAAGNGCATGAGTTGTCTGATGGAAGCCCTCAAGACAACCCTCCATTAGCAGAATGCACTTGGTATAAAGATGTTATATATTTCTATTAGGAGTTAAGGTCCCCTGATGGCATGGGAAAAAGTAAGGCAAGATATTTAAAGCTCAAAGCAATTAGGTATTGCCTCATTGACCAGGTCTTGTATTGGAAAGATCCTTTAGGAGTGGTTCTGAGATGTATAGACCTTTAGGAGGCCCAAAATATTATGTTTGATTTTCCTAACAGCCTATGTGGGGGACACCACTTCTGGAATACCATAGCCTACAAAATTATCAGGGTTGGGTATTACTGGCCCACTTTATTCATTGATGTCTACAGAAAGATCAGATCCAATATCAAATGTTAAACATTCTTAGTAAAGAAACAGCTGAAATCTCTGCCACTAAAGCATGTGGTAGCTTTAGGACCCTTTCAGCAGTGCGGCCTAGAATTTATTGGGGAAATCCATCCTGCATCAATCGTCAGCACAGGTGGATCTTAACTGCAATAGATTATTTCACAAAGTGGATAGAAGCTATCCCACTAGGAGTGCTTCACACAAAGTAATCATTAGCTTCCTGGAGGATATCATGGAAAGGTTTGGTTGTCTAAACAAAATTATCATTGATAATGCTACCTCCTTCAAGTCTGAGCCTTTGGTCAAGTTCTATGAGCAGTTTGGTATTTCATTAATTCATTCCACTCCTTATTATCCCCAAGGCAGTGGACTAGTAGAGTCCTCTAAAAAAAGTTTGATCAATCTCATTAAAAGACTGTTAGAAGACAATAAGAAGGTCTAGGATTCAAAGATTAAATTCTCTCCGTGGGATGATCGAGTGACAACAAAGAGGTCCCTAGGAATATCCCCTTTCCAACTTTTTTATGGAACCAAAGTTGTTTTTCCTTCTCATCTGGATTTACTTGTAGAAAAATTCTTTCAGGATCATCAAGGAGAGCTTGATGATATGATTAGAAGGATTCATCAATTAGTGGAGGTCCAACAGACTAGAGAGTAGGTGGTGGACAAAACTCATGACAATCAACAAAGGATCAAGCAAGCCTTTGACAGAAGGGCGACAAAAGAAGACTATTAGCTAGGAGATCTAGTACTTAAATGGGATGTAGCCAGGCAAGACAAGAGAAAACATGGCAAATTTGATTCCCTTTGGATCAGTCCCTTCAAGATTTCTAAAGCATATCCAAACAATACCTACAAGTTATAGAATATATAGGGTGAGTAAAGTTTTTGGTGGCCCCGTAAATGGGCACTTCCTGAAGAAGTTTTTTGTTTAAGGCCGCAGTCAGCTTCCCACCATTGTAAATACCATTCATGTTTTTGTTTTATAAAAGACTCCACAACCCAACACTAAGGCACTAGAGCTGCGCATTCTTGCCAACTCATAGGGACCATTTAATCCCCCATGGAGCCTAATGTTATCACATAATCCTGTCAAGACCTTGGGTCTTTTGATTATCTACCTAAGTCTTCAATTTTTGCTTGTGTTTTCTCCTTTTCATAGACCCAATCATGGTTTTATTTTCCCTCCTGACATGTATGGTTCTTTCATCGTGTTCATCCTCATCAACCTACTAGTTTTCCCTATCAACATGCCCAAAAGATATCGTCCTTGAATTTCTCCATCTCTTCCAAAGGGTGATCACTTCTCCCCTCTACCTCCATCACTGAGCCTTTATTTTCCCAAACCTAATTCAGGCCATCCAAGTCTCTATTTTCACAGTTTGTAA
>SNQJ01S0124434.1:3984-21319 GCA_010110895.2 Picea sitchensis | reverse complement strand
TGGTATCAGAGCTTCAATTTTCAGCACTGAGCTAGGATGGGCCGAGCAAGTTGATTTGAAGCGAAATGTCACAGAGGATTTAATTCGAAGTAGCAAAATTTCAAGTGACAGAGTGTCCATGGTAAAATTTAGAAGAAATGACACAGAATTGGGAAAAAACCCTAATTTTTGTTGTTAAATTCATTGGAAAATTAAGAAATTTGGCCAAGTGGTGAGATATTCTTGATTTAATATTTGTTCTAGCAAATTTAGACCTGGAATTGGTTGAATTTGAAGTTACAATGAAGCCATGACAGATGGAGCGATTTTATTAATTAAAATTGTCAATTCGTGAACCGAGTTTGGGAAAAATTTGTTTCAGAAATGTCAAACCACAATGATTTGTTGTTGCATAGGCTGAATTGGTGTTATCGGGGTGAAATTGAAAAAAAAAAAAAAAATCCCCAATTTCTGCAACGGAATTCACGAGGAATTGATGCACATAAAAATGTATGTGCGCAGATGGGTGCACTAAAATTGCATGATGCGCAGTAAAAATCTTGTGATATGTAAAAATTGGGCACTGGGCGGAAAAATATTGGTGTGCGGGTGTGCATACTAAATTTTGGCGCCACGCGGAAAAATGTTGGTGTGCGGGTGCGCGCGTTAAATTTTGGTGCCGCACAGAAAAAAATTCATGTGCGGGTGAGCGCGGTAAAAATTTTGATGCCGCGTGGAAAATTATTGGCGTGCTGGTGCATGCGCTAAATTTTGGCATTGCGCGGAAAAATATTGGCCTACGGGTGCACGCGCTAAAATCTGGCGTCGCGCGGAGAAATATTAGCATTGCGCAGTGTGAATATGCATAATAAGGTGTGAACGGTGCACACACACATAATAATGACACGCATGGTGTGTGCAGTATTGACAGAGCGTAGAGTTTGGTTAGTAAGAGCACAATGTGGGTATATGTTGTTGCATGAAAATTTAGTTAATGGTGCGCGGTGGGGGCGTACTAAACTTTGGCATGGTGCAATGTGTAGAGTGAAATGCGCATGGAATAGCATCGCGCAATACAAAAATTGCGCGCAACAGGTAATAGTGCAAGAACCAAAATTTTGCGCTGTGGATAATGTCACGTGACACAAAAGTAGTGCGCACAAGTTATTGGCGTGACTGAGAAGTGATGCAAGGTAGTTATGGATGTGTGGAGAATGATTTACCTTGTGGTGTTATTATGTATTCTAAATATGGGTGTGCATGTTTAAATTTGTGCATGAGAATTCGTTTGGATGGTGAACAACAACAAAAAACTAGCGAATTTCTGCGACGTTTTATATCAATTGAACATCATCTTTTTGCAACGCGTTTTTGAGGTCCTTAACAATGTTTTTAGCTACTCAAAAACCACAAAAAAAAATATACCAAGTCTATGTAGCTCAAATAAAATAGCTTGGAGATATCTTTCTAATGGTGTAAACCATTTGTCAAACGAAGATTTTATGAGAAAGTTACAGCACTAACAGTGGAGGGTAAATTTTAAGACCCAACTAACTTCAAAGAGCCATAAATTTCCGCTCCGGAATCCAATGGAGGCGCAGGATCAGTCAATGGAAATATATTGAACCATAGAAGACCGTCCCAGAGCTGAATTAAATTTTTGGGCATGTTAAAATTGTTTAATATGGCAAAGAAGGTACCTGTAGCATTCCATACCAAAAACAAGAATTGGCCTAGAACTTCAGTAGGTTGTAACTAGCATCTCGGAACCTAGAAAAAGGTGAAACTTGGACAGAGTGTCCATAAGATGTATATGAAGAAACCCAATTGAGCTCCTATGAAAAATCCAATGGAGTAGGTGCAAAAATTCTTAATTACAACGCAGAGTTGTGCCAAGTTGAAGTGTGAACAGAAAAATTATTGGACAATTTTCAAATAACCATAATGTTTTGCTCAAGACTCAAAATTGAGCATGGGAGCAGGGATTGGAAAGGTATCGGACATTAGAATATAATTATTCACCTAGAAAATTGATTAGGGACTTCAATTTTTCAGGAAATCAAAAGAAATAATTCTGATATATTATTGAACTAGAATGATTCATATTTTTCATAAAATTGTTGAGTCAGTTAGCCTGACAATTTTTTGTTGGCTGCACATTTTGTAGAGTTAAAAAAAACTAGATCAGTTTAGGATAAACACAGAGTCCAGAGAAATGGAATATGCATGGGGAAATTACAACCAGGAAGATGAGATTAGAGGGATGGATGTCCATTTGGGCATTGAAGGAACAAACTCCAATGGACATGGAGAAGGAAAGGATGAAAACATGAATATGGTATAGACCATTAAAAATTTGCAGAGGGATGTCCAAAGCCATAAAGATGATAATGAAAGGTTTATGAGATCCAAGGAGTAGTAAGAATAATTCAGCATGAAGTTAATGCATAGATTTAACATAATAGAAAAGAAATTGGATAAAGAGAGTGGCTCAAACAAATTTGGAAGTCACAGGTCTCCTGATGAGAAAAGAAGAACCATAAGTGTTAGCAGACATCACCATCACTCCTCGAGGCATTCCAATAAGAGGGAACACAACAACTCAATTCCATCCCATGTCAGGAATCATAAGAGGTCTGGGGTGGATGAGCTACGAGGATAAATGACTAAAATCAAACCTCCTACATTTGACGGTGAGCATAAGAAGGATGAAGATGCAAAGACATCGTTGTTGGGCATGAGAAAGTATTTACAATTGCATAATTACTCATCTAATGCAGAAGGAAGAATTTCCATCTATCAAGTCAAGGGAAAGGCATCCATGTGGTGGGATCAGCTTGTGCAGGTGCAACACATTAAAGAGAAAAGTGTCACTTGGAGGGAATTCAATAAGCATTTTGAGAAGAAATACTTGAGTAAGAGATACTATGACAAGAAAATGAAAGATTTCTTTGAACTCAAGCTTGGGAGTATGACCATATATGAATATGAGAGAAGGTTTTTAGAACTGCTGAAGTATGTCTCTTTCATCAAGGATGAGATAGTTAAGATTCAGAGGTATTTGAGTGGATTTTCATCATTCATCAGTGACAAAATACAGTATGATGATCCCAAGACATTGGAGGAGACCATAAGGCGAGTTAAATGCCTATATGATAAAAAAACATCAAGACCAACTTTCCAAAAATATTGGGAAGACAAAATTCAAGATAGATCAGAGGAAGAAGAGAACTAAGGCACCATTATTCAGAAATAATACTCAGGGACATACAACTTCTAGAGAACCCAGAACAATTGAGGCAGGGGGTCAAAGGCCAAAGAATCCACCTATTCAATGTTGGGGTTGTAAAGGAGATCATATGTTCAGAGATTGTCCTCACAGAGGTGAAAAAGTGAGGATTGTTCACAATGTACAACAAGTTGAAACAGTGGAGGACATGGGCATAAATGTACCAAAGATCTATGTATCCCTGGACAACAAGCAAGCAGAGTATCAGTCACATATGATTGAAGTGGAAGGTATGATCAACAACCAAACCATTGCTATTTTAATTGATTCAGGAGCTAGTCATAGTTATATAGATCCTAAGATGGTGGAAATTTTTCATTTTCCAAGAATCAAGTATGGAAAATCTTGGTTGATGAAGCTGGCTACCGGAGCCAAAATAAAAATTAATGGGATGGTTAAGTCATGTCTTATGGACATGAATGGACTAAACACCATGGAATATTTGAACATCTTTACTTTAGGTTCTTATGACTGTCTAATTGGGATGGATTGGTTGGACCAACATCATGCTATCCTAGACTATCATAACAAGACATTTACTTTCTTGAATGAGGAAGGGACCCTAAGGAAAGTGTAGGGAATTCCCAGGGCAGTAACCATCAGAGAAATTTCAGCATTGCAGTTGAAGAAATGTTACAGAAAAGGGTGTCAAATATTTGTAGCTCATATGGAAGAGACACCTAAAGACAAGGTGCCAAATTTGGAATACCATGCAGTCCTAGAAGATTTTGAAGATGTGTTCAAGGAGGTATTAGGACTACCCCCAAAGAGAGATATTGATTTCTCTATAAATTTAATGCCTCGAGCAACTCTAGTGTCAAAGACTACTTACAGAATGAGTACACCGGAGATGAAGGAGTTGAAAATGCATCTTGAAGAACTTATGAAGAAGTGGTATATACGCCCAAGTGTGTCACCTTGGGGTGCCCCAATCTTGTTCGTGAACAAGAAATATCCAGACATTAATATTGTGCATTGATTTCAGACAGTTAAATAAAGTGACTGTAAAGAATAAGTATCCACTGCCAAGGATTGATGATCTCTTTGATCAATTGAAGGATGAAAATATATTTTCAAAGATAGATCTCAGGTCAGGATACCATCCGGTAAGGATTAAAGAGGAATATATCAGAAAGACCACCTTTAGGACAAGGTATGGTCATTATGAGTACACAATGGTGCCATTTGGGTTGTCAAATGCACCAGTTGTTTTCATGTGCTTAATGAATGGTGTTTTCCAAGAATATTTAGACAAGTTTTTCATTGTCTTTTTGGATGACATCCGTGTATATTCTAAGTCAGAAGAAGAGCATGAGAAACATTTGAGGATGGTGTTGCAAGTATTAAGGGAGCATCAATTGTATGCCAAATTGAGCAAGTGCTCATTTTATTAGAAGCAAATTCATTATTTGGGACATATCATTTCAAATGATGGGATAGCAGTGGATCTTGAGAAGATAGAAGCCATTAGAGAATGGTCAGCATCAAAGAATGTGACAGAGGTCAAATCATTCATGGGCCTTGTAGGCTACTATAGGAGATTTATTGAAGGATTCTCAAAGATTGCACACCCAATCACTTCCTTGCAAAAGAAGGGTGTGAAGTTTCAATGGACATTGGATTGTGAAAAGAGTTTCCAACACTTGAAACAATTATTAACAAGTGCTTCAATACTAAGGATTGCAGACACAAATGAAGACTTCATTGTATGCACAGATGAATGTAAAGAAGGACTTGAGACACAAATGAAGACTTCATTGTATGCACAGATGAATGTAAAGAAGGACTTGGTGGAGTCTTTATTCAAAATGGGTTTTATTATATGTTATGAATCAAGGAAGTTGAACGAGCATGAAATACACTATGCCACCCATGATTTGAGTTAGCCATAGTGCATTTCTTGAGGAAATGGAGACATCACCTTGGGGAAAAGGTTTGAATTGAGGACAACCAATTCTAAATGCAAGACAGATGGTTGGAATTTCTTTATGAATATGACTTTGATATAAAGCATATCAAGGGAAAGATAACAGTGTTTCGATGCACTCAACAGAAGAGTGTAGGAATTGCATGCTACAACCATTATCATGTTCCAATCAGATTTGAAACAAAGAATTTTGGAGGCTGCAAAATTTGATTTGGTAATACTAAGGAATTAGTGGTAAAATTACAACAAGGTAATTTGCAGCAGAAAATCAAAGAATACAAGTTAGATAATGATAAAATTCTCAAGTGTAGAGGGGCAAAATTTACAAAATTCAAATTCTCAAGAATTGAAAATATGATATTGAGACAAATGCATAATGTACCTTATGTTGGACACCCAATATATCAGAAAACAATTGAATTTGTAAGAAGTTAATACTTTTGGACATAAATGAAGAAGGGTGATTTTGATTACATTGTCATATGTATGGAGTGCCAGAAGCTTAAGGTTGAGCATAGACACCGAGTTGGGTTGCTACAACAATTACCCATTCCGAGTGGAAATGAGAAGTTGTAAAAAAATGGATTTCTACTACAAAACTTACCCAGACAAAACAAGCAACATGATTCTATCATGGTAGTGGTGGATGTTTACTAAAGTTTTCCATTTTATTCCAGTTAAGTTAACTCACAAGGCAGCCAACATTGTTGATATATTTATATGAGAGAAATAACTGATTACATGGCATACCCAAGACAATTTCCTTTGTTCCAAAAAGATCCAAAGTTTACCTCAAATTTTGGAAGGGATTATTTAATGGATTTGGAACAAATTTGAATCTCATTACAATGTATCACCCAGAGTCAGTTGGGAAAATAGAGAGGGTCAATATGGTGATTGAGGATATGTTGAGATGTATGTTATGGATAAACCATTAAAATGGGGAAAGACTACCTACACTTAGTAGAGTTTGTTTATAACAATGGGTACCAAACATCTCTAAAGATGAGTCCATTCGAGGCACTTTATTAAGCGTAAAGAACACAATCTAGTTAGGACAAACCCAAAATCGACAGAGCAAAGTTGGTTGCCAGATTTCTCTTGTGGAAATGGAGGAGAAAATGATAAAAAA
Organism: Picea sitchensis; assembly: GCA_010110895.2. NCBI lineage: Eukaryota > Viridiplantae > Streptophyta > Pinopsida > Pinales > Pinaceae > Picea > Picea sitchensis. The sequence continues at coordinate 14,992 of SNQJ01S0124434.1, read as the reverse complement.
TAAATCAAAATTTAAAGGCTCCTCAAGACAAGCAGAAAAACCATGTCGATAAGGGCAACATCCTCACTGCGGAAACGGTGCCGTATCCGCTGGCCCCTTTAAAGCTTTTCTCAAATGCTGTCAGTTAACTGTTCAAAGTCATGTTCTTATTGTGGGTCATTTGAAACCTAGAGAGGATTGGTCCAATGGATTGCATACTGTACTGTATTTAATTCCATGTCCTGCTCATACCGTATCCATGTAATCACTGATAAAGAAATATACACCCTATGCCATTCATGTTACTGGATCGGGAATGTAATCCTCTCAGTGAGCAAGAAGATCGCTTCCGCGTTAGTCCATCACATTCCGTAATCAAAAATCAAACAAATTGAATCTAGCATCCATAGGGCTTGTATAACCAATGGACCTAGTACCGGTCCAGGATGCCACTTGGGAGCATGAGGATGCAAAATATGAAAGAATACCTGGATCTTTTTGAGGATTTTTGAAAAATTTTGTTGTATATATGTAAATGATGCACTGAGGACAACACAAAAAATAAGGGGAGGGGATAGTAATATCCCTAGGTCGAACCCAATTGTAAATACAAATACAAATGTACATAAGCGAGTGAGTTGTTTGATATCATTTTGTATGCACCTTTAATGGCATACTGGGTATTGTAATCGCTGTAGTGTAATGATGAAGTGTGCACATTCCAGATACCACGTGCAACAACAACTTAAGTAATGCGGTACTTGAGGCTAGGGGAGCCTTGTGTATACAAGTTGTGTTTCTATAGGTCGGTGAGCCGCTTTATTATAAGCTAGGATGCTTATGGGGTTTTGATTAGGCTCGAGAGCATAGATGTTAAAGGCCAGTGCTTCTATTTTTGTATATGTCTCATAATTAATATAAAATACATCGCTAAACGCAGACCAACCACGATAAAAAAAGATGGGGGACTAAACTCCATTAGTTAGGGAAAGGGGGGTAAAATTTAAGGATATGGGGCTAAGCTAGGGAGCTTGACCAAAAAGGAATATTATATTAATATTTATTAAAGTATAGTATGTATAATTATTTTATCCTAAGTTCCAGTTGGGGACAAGTAATAGTAGTCTCCACATGACAAGTGTCGGTTAGACATGGATACATATAGATTGGACTTCTAGTTCATTTTCCTATCATTTCTTCCAGCATTCAGTCAATCACTCTATCATCATTCACACACTCATTCAACTATCCTACATACCTCCCTGTACTTGTATCTGTACCTGAATACGTATCGGAGTAGCCATACTTGTTTCAGGTAGATGGTTAGCTTGGGAGCTAAACTGAAGAAGCAGGTTTAGGCCCGGTGGGATACGAAGAGGTGGGTTGTTATCTGGTGGGAAATTATCTCCTGGTGAGAGAATTGTTGGGAATTGATTTCTTGAAGGTGTTGTAAACCGTTTCAGACCTAAGACTTCATGTCCTACTTGTTGAAGCCCATAAGGAAGTGAAGTACCAAGGACTATTGAGAAGAGAAGGCGCACACTTACTAGGGTGAGATAAGCATGTGGGGAATCAGAGATTGTAGTTGAAGAGTTTGGCAAATCTGGACAGAGTCTTTCCTGTTATCTATGATCCATTAGTCTAGTTAGGAAATTCCTTTACCTGTGTGAGCTTAGATTAGTTAGTGCACCCACTAGAGTGGGAGGAGTGTTGTGGTTAAGGGATGGGAGGTTCATGGAAGGCCCCACGACACAGCTATGATATACTTACCAAGATAAATGTCAATTGTGTGATAAAATTACATGCCTATAAATTATTTATGTGTTTATTTTTAAGGGTTTTTCCTATGTGTGTATTTATAAACTGTGGTTTATATTTATGGGTATTTCTTGTATGTTCTACATGTATATACACTATTTCAGTATGAATCTATGCATTTACAATATGTATTTTTATTTTTGACATTTTATATATAAATTTTCTAAGAGTTATGTTTGTATATGTTTTAATTGTATGTACTGAAAATTTATGTGGCATAGCTTAGTTGGATATTGGGTATGTTAAAGTATGTTCAGCAGAGAGAACGAAAGTGTTTTCTCGGGAGGCATGTGTTTCTCGGCATGGGTGGTCGAGGATTTTACATTGGTTCACCCTCCTAATCCATCCAACTCACCCTTTTGACTTGGTCCACACCCTCCACCTCACTCCACCCTCACATCAATCAACCCTCCTAAACTCCCCAAAGTTGTGCCCCCTCCCTGAGATGCTCACTTGTGTTTATGGTGGACACACTTGGTTTTGATCCAAGAGAGCAACTCGTCTCTCCAAGTGCTACATGAAGGTCTCCTCTCCCACTTCAAGAACTCTTATGCCATTACACATACCCCCTTCCCTCTTCACCTCCTCATCTCTCCATCTTGCTCTCACACTCTCCTGAGTCTCACATTTGGAGAGGAACTCTGTAGAACCAGTTGTTGCAACTCCTACTCTGCTAATAGAAGTGCTTTGAGGGACCAAATGGGTGTCAAAGACTTGTCTCTTGATGCAACTCTGTGAATATTGAGGCTATATTGCATTTGTTGAAGCTCTCGAGATGGTAGAGTAGATTCCTGCCAAAACTAGCTCTGTTTGCAGATTTCAACAGTGTTATTAGAAATTCATGTGAGTAGAGTAGGTATATTGATTAGTTTTTTATATTTATCTTACTCACTCATCTTTTCTCTCATCTTATAGATTGTCTCACAAGTTGCAAGTTATCTCAAGGGCTTACAAGGCTAGCTTTGAGCTAGAAGCTTGCCTTCATAACCCACCTTGAGCCTCCATTTCTATTTCTATTTTATGTTCATATTAATTCATAAATTTGGGTTTCCTAACACTTTAGAATATGTCACTTCAACTGTTTTATTTGATGAAATTTGTATGCAGAAAATTTAAAACAAAAAATTTCCTCTTGACTTTTATGTGTGTTTTGCAAGATTTCCAGCAAGCAATAGCTTGTTGTTTTTTGCATATTCTTTCTAGTACAAGGGGAATTTCTGCCCAAATTAGGCCACAAAAAACTCAAGGAAGGTCTCTCTTTGTTGGCAAATGTACACCCATCTATCTTCTCATTTCCTTCTAGTAATATAAGCCCTAGGGAGCCCCTCTAAAAGGTTTGCACTGCTTTGTTAATAATTTCGTAATTTACATTTTATTTTGTGCTCATATCTTGGTGTGATTATTTAGCCAACCCCCAAAATCATATGGATAGTTTAATGGTTTAAAAATTATCTAGAGGTATAAGTAACACCCATTAATACTAGTTTAGGCCCATGGTAAAGTTATCTCTAAATGCTATCTTAATCTTTCATTGCAAGTTTCCATTTCTTCAAGTACTTGTTTCTATTTCCTAATCTTTCACAAGCACTTTTATTTTCTTGCAAAGTATCATGGGAATGCAATAATGTTAAATTGCCTAAAGGAAACCATTTCATTTCTTGCAAGTTATTGTTCATGTTCTTTTCATGTTATTTCAAGCTATATCTTATGGTTAAACACTTCAGCCTGGTAAGCAATCACTTTCTTGGTTTCTTTGCCCAGCACCCCAAACTTTGGCAAGCAACATATTTCCTAACATCTACACTAACTTGATTTACCTTAGTTCATAGGCCTAAAGTTATTAGACTTAACAGTAAGCACCACCACTTAATCCTAACTTCTTTTCCACTTAAACTAGGATTGAAAGGAAGTAAATACAGTGGATAGGTCGGGATGATCTCGTGGCACTCCAACATCCTTTCCTGGGAGTAATTTCTCTTCCTTTGGGTTGACCTGCGGAGCTAGGGTGGGGCCTCGAGTCTCTAACTTCTTGAGCACCCATCAACTACTTGGTACAAGCTGGGGAAGTATTGGGGTTGACACTTTGTTAGATTCAATCATTAACTTTAATAACTTTAATAATCCCAATCCACTTTCAACTTGGGGATTTTCACTTTGGCATACATCATCTTGCTGGTTTACATTTAAATATTGCAAGATTTCACTTCTCATTTACATTTCCATGCAATTTTATTTGAATGTTGTGGATAATTAATTAAGTGGTTTCTGTCATGCCCCTGCCCTTTGAGGCCTTTTTTTCCAAGCATTTTTTGTTTAAGTGTGGTGTTGGCATATTGGTTTGACCCCCTTGAAGTTGTGCATCCCTTTGAGGCAATCCCATTGTTGGGTTTGTTTAATTTGTGTTTTCCATTGAAGGCAGTCACAATAGAGTTGCACGTCCTTTAGAGGCACTCCAAATTTGTTGAGCATGTCTAAGCTTGATGTGTTGGTAATTTCCTTTCTATTTTGTTATCTTCATTCCCTGCACAAATCAAACAATCTAGTTAGTGTTTGTATCCCATTGTTCATAATTGTATCATCTATATATTCATGTTTAAATGACTTCCTACATCTTATTTAAAATCCCTTTGTATCTAATTGAAAGAGATACTGTACCCATATTGTAGTATTGTATCTAGTTCTTTGTAATTTTGTGTAACTATTGTAAAACCTATCTCCCTCAATTTTTAGTTGACCCTGCTCCAATCTTAGGCACTAGTCTCAGTTGTCTTAGGAAAAGGCTTGATTTTTCATTTGAATTGTTGCACATTGCATCATTGCCTTTGTCATATAGGCTAGATTCCCCTCAACCTTTTAACCAATTGAAACCAACTCCTAGAAATTAACTTCTAATGTCACATAGTAACTAGGGTTCACCCCCTGCCTTCCTAGGAGTAAGCCTAGATGTAAGAGGTTCAATTCGCATATTTAATAATTGGGATTTGAACCTAGTTATTGTGCCTCCAAGGACACACTAAGTAAGCATGACTTAGCTCACGTTTGCAAGTGTGTATAAGGACGACAACAAAACTCACATCAATTCTATTAATTAACCAACATAGATCTTGATTGTGATGAAAATAGGACCCTGAAAATACACGCCCCTGATTTTGTTTGGGGGGGTCTATATGATTGAAGCTCTCCACAAGCTCTAAAACTAGGAAAACAATAATTGATATTCTTCAATATCTATTCTTTTGTGCCTATTCAGATCACGCTTTGAAATCACAATATTGCAGAAAACAACAAAGATAAATACCTCGACCATTGGATCGATTCATGTGATGAGAATACCACCAAAAAAAGGAAAGTTGTGAGCCCCATCGATATTGTTGGTTGTTGTGATAGGAGGCGCGTTCTGTTTTCATAGGAAGTTAAGAGAAGGCTTTGGCAAAGAATGCCAAAGAACGGGCACAATCCTTCCACTGAATGGAAATATGCTCCCACACAGGATTACTCTTCTAGATCCGAAACAACAAATAGAGCCTGAAAAACTCTCGATCCACTGCAGGCAAATACAGATCATTCACGCTTGATCAATCTTCAATGGGAACTTGTAGGTCCCAAAATGTTGTTCATGCACTCCTGAAAAACGTGGTTAAGAGAATCTTGCAAATCTCTTAAACCAAGAATTTTCTCAAGAAAACACTCCTGAGTCGCACAATAGATCCCATTCTACACAAAACCCAGATCGTGAAATCATCGAATTTGTCTTCATTTGCTCCGAATTTGATCCACAATTCCAATGACGTTTTTTCCTCTTTTGCTACTCTCATTACTCTCTCCCAGATCACAGAAGGCAGCTACAGGCTCTCCTCTTTCACATGTCAAAGGCAGCTATAGGAAATTATTCATCTGCATCTTTTCACAATCACAAAAATCCCCTTTCCTCATTATTGGCCAAATCTACATTTGCTTGGCCAGAGACCGCTTTAGATCTGTGTATATCAAAGGAGGGTGACTGGTACATATCTCTTCAACCAAGGGTTTAATCACACAAATTGTAGAGAGAGGATTCTAGTAAGACTATTGATTGGAAACGTCAATGCAAAAACACACCCACCATGTAAAAAAATCAAGAGACACAACTAAAGGCATCTCATAATTCTCAATTCACACAGAAATTGAGATTTGTTCATTATAAATACATAGAATAAACATGCCATGAAAACTTATCTCTTGAACTGATCACTGTAGGTACCGGATCGATGTTTTTATCTTGGGCAAATGTCCTACATCACTCCTCCATACGGGTTCATCACTCTCCTTGAAGACATTCCTTGAAAAAATAAATCCAGACTAAAAACAGATATGGTCTGCGTTACAATCCTCAATACAGTCCATGATATAGTCTGAGATATAGTCCTTGATACAGTCTGTGAAACGGTCCTCAAAACAAAACTTCACTCAGTATAGTTGCTCTTCCTTCACAGTTTTCACCATGGCTCTGATACTTTCATCAGGTTTTCACCATGGAGAAGCTATTAGGTCCTTAAGACCATAAGATATATGATATTTTCATCCTCTTTTCACTGTGCCTCTGATACCAATTGATAAAACAAAGAACAAAAACAACAAAATAGAGAAAAAGGCTCACTAGCCAACACTCAATGTATTCACACCAATGTTACATATTTATAGTACAATGGATGATGCCACCTCATAGAGAGATTTTCTCTAGATCCTAAAATCATGCATGATGAATAGGCTAGGCAATCTTAACTAACTCATTAGTCATCACTTGAGGATATATTACTCATATCCTAAATGAATAATACAGATATAGGTGACAATTTAGACTTCGTGATTGGTAAAGGTAAGCCATAGGCTAACATGTAAAACTTAAGAAAGTGTCAAAATTAATTTAATTGTTATGCTTCTAGGAAGTGTCACTTGGAAACTACAAATTAATGATGTCCATGGAGGCTAAACCCATCATCTTAGGTAATTATTACACATTGGAGTATTATTTGATCCATGGAGCCCCCTTTTCCTATTTGAGGACATGCCTAATTCACAACTTAAGTCAAAGGGAAAATTTTGATTTGGCCCGTGATTTTTTCCATAAAAAAAGTAGCATGTTGGGTTTTTTTGTCCACTTTGGCCCTTTCCTAAATACTGTGCACTATGAAAAGCGGAAAAATCATATTTCTATTTGTAAGAGCACATTCGAAATAACATTTTGCTCATGGTTTTTTATTCTACCCATGGAATTATGTTCTTACCATGGTTTTGTAAAGTGGTTTTAGGCCTCCTCTTCATCTATAAAAGAGGAGTACCTCTCATTTGTAAACTGTTGGAAATTTATTGCAGAAAAAAAAGGTAAAAATATTTTGTTGAAGTTATTGTCTATTATTTCTTGGGTTTTTTATTTGTTTGAATGGAGGGTGACTTAGATGTTTTATGTCGAAGCGGAAGCGGTGCATGTTAGAGAATATGTTGGAGAGTTAGGAGGTAACTCTAGCCCTTCACTTATGTTGTTTTTTTTTGTTTTTTTTTTTAACCATGGGAAAATTGGTAACACATCGGGATTCCGTGGACATGGCCCAAGTTCAAATCCGTCGGCTACCACTATAAACCCAAGAGTATATCCAACAGCCCGCAAGCCAGATATACCAATAACTTGTGACTCAACAAAGGTCAAGATGTCCCGAGGGGGTCACCTACCCTTTGAGCTTTATCACAACGGGTCTAAGTCTCGATGGGGTTTGATTCATGGTGGGCTGGGTGAAAATCACTGTCCCCCACAATAGGCCCCAAGTCCTTGACTACTTATGTTTTCTTTATTACTTTAGATATATTTGAAAGAAAGATCCTAGGGTTTTCTTCCATTATATCTGAAATTTTCACTGAAATACTAGCATGTTCTAGGTTGTTTTCCGTGTATTGATTCGACCCCCTTTAGCAGAACCCCTAACTACCTAGATCTGACGCTCTTCCCTCAGTGGTGACGGAAGACATCGACACATCATAAATTAGTAACTCTAGATCTAAAAGACCCCATAGCCCAATGGCAGAGCCTTTTTCCTTTTGAGATTTTTTCCAATGAAAACAAACCCATTAAAAAAAAAATTCCCCTCAAATTTTAATATTTTTTTAACTTTAATATTTTTTTAACTTTAATGATTCATCTTTCACTTAAATTTTTTGTGCTAATCTGTTTTTCAAGATTGTTTTTTAAGCATTAAAATGGAATCCAGATCTGAATTACAATTGTTCGCTGGTTGATCTTCATAAATAAATATATATATATATATATAATCCAGATCTGAATTACAATTGTTAGCGGGTTGATCTTCACATATATATATATATATATATAGAATCCAGATCTGAATTACAATTGTTAGCGGGTTGATCTTCACATATATATATATATATAGAATCCAGATCTGAATTACAATTGTTCGCGGGTTGATCCAGTCTTTAGTTTTACCTCTGTCTTCCATCGACCTGTCGAGCGACTGTTCATAAATACCTCTGATCTGCATTCAAAATTGCGACCTACATACCCTCGTCCCGATGTCCTCACTGATTAAAATCGGACCTGTATTCTTGGCTATCGATACCTTCCTCTGTCGTTGCAATAGTTTATGCGATGACAATATATTCATGGTTCGATTTAAACATTATGATTTTATTACACTATACCTAAGTCGTTGAATTCGGCTTCTCCTAATATCTCCTTTGCAATAATCAATTTCATATCTCATGATTTTATATATGTTAGTTTAATGGTCCATTTTAATCCTTTGAACATGTGTGAGATTTGACACTTTGTGGGTTATCATTAAAATTCTATTTTAATAAATTCACTTTAATGATATAGCACATTGATTTTAAAAAAAAGAAACGAACCATGGTATCATTAGTGAATAATTGATTTGAAAATCTTTTTTTAGATGCCTTTAATGAAAAGTGGAATATTTCTCTTGCTTTAAATGTGGGACATTTGACGATCAAATGATAAATGATGTGTGGATAATGAATACATGTTTTAATTTTGATGTTTGGTAGTATCGATATTGAAATCATGTTTTGAGTTTGGTTGATTATTAGAGTTGGTTTTAACATATGCATGGTAAAACAAGTATTACTTTGAAGACTTGATACTTTAGATCATGGATAAATTGCAATTATTGTGGTGCTTTATTTTGACAACATTTTTTTTAATATGGTTTGAATTTCAAATTCTAGAAATTTTGTTGATACATGAACATTGAAAATATATTGGTGTGGATGTCATTTGAGCACTTCATTTTTTCAATTAAATGCAAGTAAATGATGATGTTATCACAATTCTTGGCAAGACCCTTAGTTATCTATACTAGAAGACATGCACCCAACATTTATAAATAACGACAGGGAGTTGTCGCTTAACATTTAAAATTGCGGTCTGGGATCAATACACACAGGGATACATTATGATTTCAAAGGGCTATTTAGAGATTGTATCTCCCCCTATTGGAATTCCGTGTAGCCCCTGTTAGTACCCACTCGAGTAGTATTGCATTAGACAACACCTGAACCCGAAGTTTCACTTCCATGTACCTTCACGTATATCGGAAGCCCCACTAGGTATCCTGAAACCAACCATTCGACCACCAGACTGCTACAATGCACCGAAAACAACATTCGGGAAGATTACTCTCTCGACCGTGGGTGCCCAAACCTACATGTATATCTTAGGGTTGTAGTATATGGCACACTCTTGACTAAAGCCATGTTTTTCTATTGTTTTGGGTCTTGCCTAGAATATTGTTGTTTCATAAGCACATGAGTCTAATTGATTACTAAAGAAATTTTAAATGCATGATAAACTTTTGAACAACATTTGTCATTTAAACAAATATGTTTGTGATCATATTTTGCTAGCATAAAATAAATCCTAGCCTTTTTGCCACTTGAAACTTAAACAATAGGCTTATGATTTAGCTTAGGGTTCCCCCCCTTAGGGAGGAAAATGTTCATCCAAACTTAGAAGTGCAGAGGCAACGACGTTGAGGTGATAGTGGGTGTTCTTCTTGTTCATGTCCTTAGGTTTTCCCCTTTGAGAGGTTGGGACTTTTCCTCTAAGGAGAATCCAAGAGATAACAGGGACCTAAAGATTGTAAATTTGTGACTTGCATAATTTTGAACATGATAATGAGATACTTATATTAGTAGTGCCTAAACATCAAAAGAAGCATGGGACGCACTGGTAAACATGTGTGAATCTCAATATGTCATTACAAGACTGTTTGAGGAGGATTTTCCCAATGAAGATAATTGATTCAAAAAGTAATTAATTGTTTCAAAACTTTGTTGGAGCATCTATTAGTGATTGGTTCACAACTTCATGATGAAAATGCTTATCATGTTGTTTGGAAGCCTACCTAGTTCTTTTGAAAGTTAATTATTTTGCTTGATGTTAACTCCCAAACTTGCACTTCAAATGGTAAAGCCCTAAAACACAAGTACAACCCCAAGAGAACTCAAAGGGGCTACCCACTGTCACCACAGTGGCTCTCTCTTTCACTTTAGGATGGCTCTCCTCTGGCACGGGGAGGGTTTCCCTAAGTAAATTTATTATATACTTAAAAAAAAAATAGATGGAAGGTGGGTTCCTAATACCAGTGCCAATCCAAGGGTTATGGAGTCAAGTAATACAAACAAAGAGGGCTTCAAGTAATGTAGAGAAGATGTAGTCAATCCATACATTGATATGACATGACTAATCCAAGTAGATTCTTTAGGGTATATGAGAGTACATGCGGGCCCTTATGCAATATGCACCATCAACACTATGAATTTGTCACCAAAAAATAATGTGCAACTATAGCATAATGAAGGAAAACTATAACATGGGATTATAAGAAAACAATATTATGTAGAGAGACTTCCAACCAGATTTCACATTATCACATACAACCCCATAAGATTAACAAGCCATAACATGTGTCATACCAAATCTATCATCATAGAGATAAATTTCCCAATATATCGGATTACAATAAGGGCTAAGGAGGGTTAACAACCTCACACTTAGACCCTTCTCATGTGAAAAGGTTTTTCTTCTAAAGATTATCCCAACAACAATATAGAATAACTACTTCAAACATAATGATAAAACCCAAATTATCGAAGAAAAAATAGATGAATGAAGAGAGCCTCACATATGTTTACTTGTACG
>SNQJ01S0124433.1:33881-59325 GCA_010110895.2 Picea sitchensis | reverse complement strand
AATGCCATCAAGTACTACAAAATCAGGGACAATCATGACCTCTACGGGAGACGCCAGTCAGGGGGACTCTAATAACGACCCGGTTTTTTCAATTATGAGTTTGTTTTTTTTTCAGAGAAAATTACCCATTATATTAAAAATAATATAATCCTTTTACAATTTAGGTAATTCAGTGTAGTCAACACAGTCAAAATTATAAAAAAAAATCAAAATTCAAAAAAGAAGCAGACTTATTAAAGTCCTATCCCATAGAACTTCTTAGAGACATGCTACAAGAGATCTATATCTTCACCATTACAAAAAGAAAACTCTCCCGGAGAGGGATCCATCAAAAACATAACACAATAACATTGACTCAAAGGAGGATTCCATAGTCAATACAGATTTAGAAAATGGGTAAGGCCCTCTTGTCCATCCTCCCAATGACTGAATGAGATTTGCCCTTGGCGAAGGAAAAGAGTCTTTTTTGAAAGGTTGTCACCTACCTTGTTTTCTTCTCTATAGATGTGAGCAAAAGATAGAGTTTTGAAGAGAGGGATGATTTCAGATATTCTTTCTTTCCAACTGTACAAATTTGCCACCATGATTGATCCCTTTCCATTAAGCCAATCAATAATGATCTTATAGTCCCCTTACACAAATAAGTCAAAAACCAAGAGTCGTGTGGCAAGGATTAGTGTTGCCCAAGCTCCCAGAAGCTCGGCCCTAGTGTTTGTGCCTCTTTCATAGTTTTAGGTCCATCTATATTCTGTGTGGTCATCAATCTTTAAGACTCCACCAGCTCCACAAAGAGTACCATTCTGTTGGGTCGCTCTGTCAAACCAAGCGAGAGCTTTGTCCACTAGAAGCATTGTAGTCGATCTCCTAGCTTTAGGACCTTTTTGAATTTTTCCCACCGACCCTACAACACCTAAAACAAGATACACAATTATCTGCAAGGGTGGAGTTCTATCCTCGAAAATATAGTTATTCATGTCCAACCAAATGTTCCAGCAGATGAAGGCAGGAAGAATTGGATATTTGTAATTCTGAGAAACCAATTTTGCAAGCATTCATTAACCGAAATGCCATACCAATCATGAGTGAATTTCAGATCTTTTTTCACTTCCACCCTAACTGAAATAGTGAAAGGACAATTAACAAAAATATGGTTGCTTGTCTCTCCCTTTACCTTGCATAGATAACACCTTTCAGACCCCTTCCATCCTATTTTCTGCAAATTTTTCCATGTTAAGACTTTGTTTTCACCTATTAACCAGATAAAGAGTTTTATTTTCATAGGGCAGTTCCAAGTCCATAATTTCCTCCTCCATCCCCCTATCTTGTATCTCCAAATTTTGTTTGGCAAAGCTTCATAAACATTTTTCACTGAGATTTGGCCCGATGAGTCACCTCCATTCCATAATAGTTCATCCAATCTATCCACTAATAAAATCCACATGTCTATCAATTTTCTTCTGTAAGATTCCCATTCCATTGCAAGATCCCCCTCCAGTCCCAGCTCGGAGCTACAAACCCAGTTTTTCCCCAACATTCCTCGCACCTCAGGCCGACTCGCCTAGAATAAAAGATGTAAGTTCTTACAATTAAGAAAATTAATCAGCTCCTGTGAAAGATAAGAATCTTGTCCCAATCCTATTATTGCATCTCTCCCAATTGAAATTGAGTGGCCCGAGCCAAGCTTCCAGACCATCCAATGAAGAATCACTGGAAGAGTATTTCGAATGTTTTTCCAAGACTGAGAACCAAAAGAGGAGAAAGAGTCCGTAGAACGGAGCCAAGATAAGATAGAGTCATGCAGAATGTATTTGTCTTTAATCACACTTTTCCATAAACCTGACTTCATCAAGGCTCGCCATAAGGTGTTTGATGCTAAGGCCCTGTAAAACACAAAGATATTTCGGAGGCCCCATCCTGCATAAAGCTTCGGTTTAGAAATAGAAAGTTGGTTGCACAAATGATAACCATTCTTATTTTTGTTCCCTGACCACACAAAAGAAAAACTCAGCTTGCGAAGTTTATTCAGAGCCGTCATTGAAAAGTGAGCTAGGGTCAGCCAGTAAACTAGAAGGCTCTCTAAAACATCTTCGATTAAAATGAAGCGCCCCCCAAAGAGAGCCACTTATTACACCAATGATTGATCATGGATTCAAACTTGTCGATAAGCCACTGCCAGTCCTCTGTTTTGTAACAATCTGGCTTCATCAAATACCCCAAGTATTCGAATCCCATTGATAAATATTTACAAGAGAATTGTAATAAATCTTTTAAAGACTGTAAAAAAACCAAATCAACACCCACATACATAAACATAGACTTTTGTACATTGATGACCAAACCCGACACTCGACTAAAAACAAGAAGTATGTCTCAAATTTTTTCCCATTCCACAAGAGAAGCTTTAGACATAATAAGTATATCATCAACAAATAAAAGATGCATAACCTTTACCAGTCTCGAAACCTTGGTCCCCGATAGCAAACCATCAGCTTGTGCCCTCTTTAAAGAGAGACTGAGAGACTCCATAGCCAAAATGAAGAGTAAGGGAGACAACGGACAACCTTGACGAAGTTCCCTTCTTCTCTTGAAGAAATCAGACGCCTCTCCATTAATCAAAATAACATATGATGTAGAAGTGACATAAGCCATAATCCAAGCAATTGTAGGCAACCCAAAACCACTTTGAAGCAAAATTAATCTTAGAAAATCCCAATTTGTACAGTCATAGGATTTTTTTAAATCAAGTTTTAGGATAATGGCTTGAAGCTTTTTATTTTTAATGCTATGAATACTTTGTAAGCATCACTTATGTTGTATATGATCACTAAACTAATATGGATATTCCACTAGAATTGTTCATCACAACAAATCTTACAAGTTTGTGCAATCTATTATTATGTAGTGCTTTGCTTAAGATTCATATTTATTGTTACTAGCTTAAAGCATGAAAATATTAGAATAATTGAAACTGAAATGAAAGAAGCTAAGAAAATAACACACCATCTACACAATGAACACAAAATGTACCCTAGGAAAACCCAATACCGGAAAAAACCAACTATAAGGTGAGGTCTATGCTTTGCTCTTTTCTTCTTAGTTACAAAATGCAAATACAAAAAAACGAGCACTCACTATGGATTTTTCATGGACACTATGGTTAGTATGGTTGCTAAATGATCTTTTATTTCCTCTATACTTCCATTCCTAGCGACCCAATATTTAATATAGCTTGATAGGCATGTAGGATTAGGGTTAAGGTTTTTGCATGCCTCAACTCCTGATTAGGGTTAGGGTTTTGAACCCTCTAGAATCTTCTTGAATGTCCATATATGACTAGCTCCATTTGTGTGAGAAATGGAAGTTGGCATGGTGTGGAGAATAGTGTCAAGAGTTGATGAACTTTGTTTGCAAATCTTTGACCCCAAAAATGTCCTTTTAAGGCATCAAATGGGCCTTAGAAGGTTCTAGACCCCAAATCACCAAAGCGGGACCTACCCATAAAATGAGCCCTATAAGCCAATAGCTCCAATTTTTCCATGTAGAAAGTACCAAAATATATAACAAATCATATAATGATTCGTTTTGGATAAGTGTAGGTTTCTACGTGTTTAGTTCTCTTCAACTAAATGTCCAAACTAATAATATTAACAAAAATAAAAAATATAATAAATATATTTTTTTGAATAAAGTTTCCTTCGACTATTAATATAAACAATTTGTATACAAATTTAGTTGCTAAAACACAAGTGTCAATGTCCACAAGCATGATGCAAAAACAAAAACAAAAAAAAAAACATTGGTTGGCTTAGGGAAAAAAACCCCACAATCATATCATCACTAGCATATTGTCAAGAAAACATAGAAATAAAACATCAAAGGACAAAGGAAAAGAACCTAATGAAAAAACACTAAGAAGTTACCATGCCAAGAATAAGGGGACATTAGTTATGGTCATTCTGGGGGGAAACCAAAAACTAGGTATTGACATCCATTGGTTGCATAGGTTCTCGCCCATCCATGGGAGGCTCTATGAGCCCATGCCCTTCAGAAATGTCCAATAATTGAGTAAAAAATTACTCATTATTATGGGGTGGGGTGATTATAGGGTCCAACTCCTCCCACACTCACATATTTTGCACACTTGTATGTCAACCTAGTGGTGGGCCAACTATGACCTTTATGATAAGAACCTATGCAAGTGGGCTAAGAGGATCTGGATGGCTTCACATTCATGAAAGTGTTGAAGATGTTCCATCTCCATCTAGACCTTCCTCTCTTTTTCTCTTGCATTAAAATTTGTAAGGAAAAAATTGCACCCATTAGAGCATTTCCATACCAAGAAAACATCATTGTGTCTCTTTTAAATCTAAAATGGGATTTCAACTCTATAAGAATCCACATAGAGTGAAATACAATGATCAAAGGCAGATAATTTCCTAGCAATGCAACGCTCCAAGAGATGGAGTGTAAAGTCCCTCTTGTACTAGATCATCAAAACATGGTCTAATGGTCTATATTTTAAGTCAATGTGTGAGCAAAAAACATTACACAATCAAAATTTTGATCAAATCTCTACTGCTAATAATAATGTGGACCCATAATGACTCTAATCAAAACATTTAAATGCTTGAAACTTGAAATGGTTAACCCCGTTTGCTCGTTATGTGAAATAATAATGATAGAGATGATAGAAGTCCTTAGTTCAATAACTCTTAGGAATGAGAGATCATCCATACTTGATTGCTACTATCTTTAATGTTTTTATACATCTACAGACACCCTAGAACAAAAAACTCATAGTCATCATAATTACTATCCTTCTGCCACGAGTCTTTACATATAAAAGTGTTTGCTTTTGAATATTGGTGAATTTTTAAACCTTTGAAGTGAAACAATGCATACATGTTCTTAAATAAAATAGAAAGAACAACAATGGCATATATACAGTACACAGAGATTTACCAAGCTAGAAACCCATAATCGAGAAATCCAACAAAACTTA
Source organism: Picea sitchensis (assembly GCA_010110895.2). NCBI lineage: Eukaryota > Viridiplantae > Streptophyta > Pinopsida > Pinales > Pinaceae > Picea > Picea sitchensis. The sequence goes on along the minus strand of SNQJ01S0124433.1, from coordinate 54,323 downwards.
GAGCCACACCTCTAACTTCTTCATTGTATTAACTTGACTATACATAATACACTGTTTAGGTATTCCATAACATCCAAAAAACCTAATCTTTTAACCCGAATTAAATTACAACCCTAGTCACTTAAGTGGGATTAGATTACTATGGGTTGAAAAACACAAAATAGGCAAAAAGCATACCAAAAACAACCCAAAAAACATAACACGTTCAAATAATATAACCATACAAAGAATATAACACATTCCCAACAATTGGCAATGCCTATTCTATTATGCAAATAATTCATGCATCTCAACTCATCTAATAGTGATTATTTCACATTAGTGAAGTGTATACTATTTTAAGGTCAAGCATACACCTTTTCTTAAGGATTTTCATGAAATTAATTTACTTGAGACATAGATACAAATTGGATCTCATAAAAAAAATAAGAAACATTGTTGCATCTGTATTAATATGGAAATGACTCTCCTTTAGCTTTCATTAAAGATTATGTCCACCAATCAACCTTGATTTGCTTCCCTTGATCACCAAGATTTGAGATCCACAAAATTATAGTGTACCTTATAAAGATATTGAAGTTTTTCACTTGCAACGGTTCTTGATTGTTTCCTTGGGATCCATATTTTCAAATAATTTATGTTTCTCTAATGCTTAACTACTTTATCCAAAAGAAAAAATATCAAGCTCTTGTTAGATTCTATGAGTTAACACTTTGAGGATATAAACAGTTTCATTATTCTAAGTTTTCATATCATAGACCTTTTAACAATGGGAATGACTATAAATGCATGTGCTTGCAATTATCTCTTACCTTCTACTCAATTACATGTTGCAATCACAACCAGCTCCAAGTCAATCATAAAATGAATATTTCACACTTAAGGATCTGCTTTCACATAGGATTTATAAATTCATTCAACCATGTAAATAAGGAAGAAATCACATCTTTTACATTGAATGTCAGTTAGCATAAGGGCTCCAACCAAATGACAGGTATCATGCTCCTTCTAGAAGTAGGTCACTAATGTGACCTATGAAGAGGTTGAAACGTGAGCTAAACATATAATTTATACTATATCATTAGAGCAAATCACAAATTTTGATCATAACTAGATGAAGCTTGGACCATAATTGGATGTGTAAAAATTTTGAGAATGAGGAACACATTGAATATGTAGTGAATCATAAATCTTCCATGACACAACGGAACACTAAAATAGAGCTTAGTTATATTATCTTTATTCCCAATGATTACATGAAAATTAAAACACTCACAATGCATGGTATACTCAAATAAGTAATGGGTGTTCTTGATCACCCAATACACTTGGCCATTCATATTATATTGGATATTTATAGAAGTGGATTTGTATACAGATTTGAAAATGCAAAATGTTTTAACAATGAAAATCTAGAGCAATTTTCCCATGAACAAATAATTGAACAAATAGAAACGTCATTAGTAGTGTATGGGTAATGCCTAATCGATTTGTTATTATTCATCCACATAACTTTGTAATCAAATATGACAAGAAATTCTCAAAACAAAGATAAAATGTGTATCATATCAATAAGTTGATCCAAGCAATTCATTGAATATGAGCAATTTTCCACTCAATCGTAGGAAATAATCTATGGATGCCACCCCTTAGTCTGGCTACGAGACCACTAGAGTGAAGGGAAACAATTTCAAGACTCTAAGTTCAGTCATCTCATCCCAAATTTCTTCCAAGAACAACAAAGAAAAACTCATTACAAAATTTCTATTACTAGTCTTCTAGTTAGCCCATCGATGGCACTTCCTCTATTGCCCATACAAAACAAAAAGATACCCCTTTCTCTATTCCATAGTACCTCAGGAATCATTTTATTCTCAATGCTCTTGAGTATGTACAACAATAGCCCAAAATACTAGCTACTTATAGATTTCTTTCTAGTAGTATGTGGTTCTTGGATATTTAATGATCAACAACCTACAAGGTATGGAGATGATTCTCTATTCGGCCTAGTCTCTCTTGCTACACTAAAATATATTTTCCTTATCAATGGTTTTCCACCTTCCTTCTACAGTTCTTATCAAGGTTCTACTTGTTTTTATTTCATGGATATTGAATGGTAATGTCGCCCCTCTCCACCCCATGTCCCCTAGAATGCCAAAACTAGCTTATGATAAGAGAGAGGGAGATCCATTCGAGTTTTTACGTGTACACATGAAAATAAGAGATAGTTGGATTTTCCAAAATGATGGATTATTTCCACTTCTCCCTTCCATCACATTCTCATGTCTTCATTAAAATGAAAGTTAGCCTTTTAACTAACCACTAGCAACATTAAAAGAAAGGGAGTTGGAATAAGGCACATGGTAAACAAGAAAATGGAAATTTTAGGGGACATAGGTAGATAGGATTATAGTTATTCCCTTTGGACCCCCTTATGTCTTCCCCTCTAGTGGACTCATATCCCCTCTTGTGATCTTGCAAAACAACCAGTCTTCAACCTTTATGTGTTATATTTCAACATGAATGATCACAAAGCTTAAGCCTAGCATGACAAGCTTACCACATGATACTTACGAATACACGCGCACTAGAAGGGCATTGGTATTTAGCTCCACACTTGGAACTCATACTTTCATACTTACATATTTTACATATAGGGTCATTTACATTACTTTATTCACATCATTACAACATTTATTTACACTTGGCACATAATTGGGTCCAATATAATCCAGGGGTAGAAACTAGGGATATTACATTTCCCTCCCCCTTGGAATAACATAATCCTTGATGTTCCCTTATTTTCAGCAAGAATCCATTTCTTTATTCTTCAATGACACTGCCATGCTCTTCATTGCATCCAACTACAGTTGTTGGCTATATTAGATAACCATGTTCAATTATCCCTTTTACCACCTTGGGACACCTCTAAGATCTTCAAAATTCCAACATATTCCTACAACAATCATCAAAGTAAACATTCATATCATAGCCATTGATATGAAATAATAATTCCATCCACATGAATTTCAATTTCAAAGTTGAAGCACATATATCATAATACAAGATAAAGTATGCAAATCATCCCAAAACTTATCTGTATGAATATATATTTTCTCCACATGGACGGCATGGAAAAGATTCAAGTCATCATTTTATCTAACACACCCAAACATATATTTCCTTCTTGATCCTATTTATCACATATCATGAATCTCTCACAACAGAATCACTCCACTCGCCTCTTCCTTGTTACACTCAATGCCCTTGGCTTAGGCATCCCCTTCTCTACTAAACAATCCCTTGGGTAATCCATCTTGCCAAGGCTTTCATGTGCAAGAAGGGTGCAACTTATAAAACCTTACTACTAGGGCATCCCACTAACTACCTCTAATAAACATTAGCTTATGGAAATCAAGTCATATCGTAGGGTTCCATTGTCATCATAGTAGCATCCTCCCTATGCTTTCTCAATTTAAAAGCCAGGATCTATCCTCACTAGGCAGACCCATCATCTCACCTATATCATACACATACTATTATCATGAGATGTCATCATAAAAAATTTAATTAGAAAAATTTAAATATGTTCCATATAGAAATCAGATTTCACAACTATGAGATCGTTCTCATAATGTTTGGTCCTTGTATATAGTATCAACTAGTTTTCATTCTGGGTTTATACTCATTGCCATATCCAAGTCAATTATTCCTTCAATCTATCCTTCTTTTTAGAGATTTCATTCGACCAAATATGTTGAGTACTCATGTATATAATCTTTCATTGCAATATTCACGATATCACATGAAATGATCCTATAATTATGTCACAACAATAACTTAATCACTTTCAGTTGTTAACATATTAAATGCAATGAAATATCATTCACTATATATGCTTTATTAGCACAAACACGCATTTTCATAATGTGCTAAAAAACCAACATGAATGCATTCAGACAATTATAAGCGTGTTTGTCCTATATCAAGTTTCTTGTCACTTGTCATACCCCCCTTGGGTATCATTCAATATAAGAATTAATCCCATTTAACCATTCAACAATGGTATTAAGAATAATTAAGGAAATCCTTTCCCTATTACTTCAATAGGAATATAATATGCATAACCAAAAGAATATCTATATACTTGTCATTAACATTCCTAATGTTACCTGATCATTTTGTAATTCATAGAAGTTTACACAATCTTTTCACCAACCTCTTGATCAACATCTTCTTGTCCTTGTCTTCCTCATAGGATTGATGCACAATATCATCATCTTCAGCCATGTTCTCATTAACATCTTCCACCATGTTCTCATCAACATCTTCCACTGTGCTCTCAACCATTCATGGTTACTCAATCAATTAACAATCACATTTAGTTTTTCATGCCATACAGATTGCATACTGATGATGGGGCAATTTTCTCAACATCAACAATAGAGGTTTAACCCATAAAAGATGCCCAATTAGACTCTTTTCTATTTAATATGAAAAAAACCTCTAAATTAATGACATGACAACCCTTTCAATGAGCTTTAAATTTTTTTAAAGTTTTATTGAAAACAAAAAGGAGTTATTAGTTTTCGCTAATCTACTATTAACAACTTGAAAAAGAAATACTAGGCTACATTAGCCACAACCAAAATAAAAAAAAAAAAAAAAATTGATTGTAAATATATTCCTTCACATATTAAAATTAATTTTGAATCAAACAAAATGCAAATAAGCCGTTACAATAAAACCTTTGATTTAAAAAAATAATCTTCTAATCGAACTACATTTATAGTTTAAATATTTCAAAGAAAACAAATAAATAAAAAACATTAATAATGTGTAGAATAATTTAAAGCATATAAAACATTCCTTATGGTACATTTCATGCTTTCCCAAATCCAAGATAATCCATGACCAATAGAAAATAAGAAATCATTTTCTTCAAAAATTGTGTGCCCAAAAATGGCTTCTCAATATTAATGATGTGTAGAAGTAATTCTTACAAAAATGTTGCATCGAAAAATCCCTTGTCTCATCTTTCTTTAAGAAAGTCCTTTTCAAACTTTTCCCACTCTACAAATAGAATCTTACACAATTCTTTATGAGGAAAAGTATGTTCACTGAGTGGGGTTTGCAAAACAGAAAATATTTTAATATATTTATCTATTTTGTGAAAAGAAAATTGAATGCTAACTATGTTTTTTACTTCTTTTGTCAAAAGTTTTTCAATATGACTATCTATATATGTTATACTCTGGATGTCCACCTTACTTTGCTTTGTTGTAGTAATATTTCATAGGATCCTAGAATTTGAGGATCTGGGAGAAAATCCATTGGCAGTCCAAAAGAGGGAAGTTGACAATGTTCTATAGCATTTTCAATATAATCTTAAATCTTTAGAGTTGTAATCCATTCATTTTCTACCTGTTTTGGGACTTCTAGGATTTTTCTTGCCAATAAACCAAATTTTCCTCAATCTCAATGACTTCTTCTGGAGTTGAGAATTTTATGTTAGGATATTCTTCCCTTGTTTCCTTATGCATGTACTCTAAAAAATCAAATTGATACTGTGTCTTTTCTTATGCAACTTTCTAAGCTAGATTTTCTTTGTAGAAAATTGATAACTTTAAGCTTAGCTCTTGTAAATGGAAAGTCTGCATGTAGAAACTTCTTATGGTTTCTACATTGGCTACATCTTCTTTAAGTGCATATTCAATAAAAGTTGTAACCAACCCCTTAGCTACCTTATAATACTTAACCTAATTCTCAAGTAGTCCTATCATGTTTTCATACTTCTAGATGTCCCTATCCTCCATTTGAGATTTGTTTAGAGCGGTATGGGTTATTTCTAACCCTACTGAGATCAAGTTTGATAGTTTGGTCTTCTTTGTGTCTAAGACCTTTGATCCAATTATACAAATTACATAATTTTCTAGATCTAAAATTCTTTTCCATCTTGTATGTTTGTCCATTGATTACTTTTTTTATTATATGTTATCAATTCTAAATCTACATCATCTATGGGATCAACAATAGGTGTATCTTCCCAAGATAACAAAATTTATAAGTTGGTTGGAGTCACCACTTCCTCGATCACAATTATTTTACCTTTCTCTTTTCTAGTAATGTCTATTGTTTGCTTTAGATTGAATAAGTCTTCCATAGTTTGATCAATCCAATCATCGGTCTATTGAGTTTTGGATTGTTCTTGACTTTCATATGTGTTTGTATTCATTTGTTGTCAATCATTAGTCCTTTTATTATTTTATTTAGTTGCTTCTTTCAATTTCACTGCCTCTACCTCTTTCCTCTTAGCTTTTATTACTTCTTTTATCATTTCCTCTACTTCTAGCCTTTCCTTTTCTTTGGTAGCCTTCTCATGTTCTCTCTGAACAACTTCTTCTTTATGTTATTCCTCCTTTTGTTTCTTCTCTAGCTCAACTCTATCTTCTTCTTCTTCTTTCCTCAAATCTTTTTTTCTTTTTTCTTTAGCCTTGGCTTCCTTTTTCAATCTTTCTACTTCAACTACTTGTTTTTCTTTTTCATTTGCTTCTTTTTTTTGTTTTTCAACCTCCTTAATTTTTTTCTCACCTCTAATTCTTTATCCTTTTGAGAATATGAGGATTGTCCCTTTGGCTTGGTTCTTTCCTTTAATTACTCCCAGGAAATTACATTTCCATAGACTTCACGCTCTCATTTTTCTTGAGAATATGGCCAAGTTATGTTTAACAATTGGCTATGCTTCAAAACTAGACCCTTGGGATCATGTCTTCTAAATTTCCCTCAAGGAAACCTATATTCAAGCATTTCATTGGAATCTTGTTTTGCAGCCTTGGAACTTGTCAAACCATAATGACCAACGTATATGTCATAAGAAATAAAGCATTTTCTTCTAGTCTTGGTCAATGCAACATTGAAACCATGAACAATGGTTTGACATGGCAACACGTGTGGAGGGGTAGTTACTCCATAGATCCTCAAATAGGTATGTTGTTCTTGCAAGTACCAATTACTAATGCTACTAAGCAACAAAATTGCATCTTTTGATCATTTTGGAGCATGCTTGCAAAACAGTAACTTGTAAAGAGGTGCAAAGAAATTATCATAAATTTGTGCATAATTTTTCTTATACTTATTTTCTCAAAAAATCTAACAATATGCATGCATTGGACTCCCTTCAATATTCTAAAACTAGCTAATTCCTAGCAAAGGATTATAGTTACATACAATCTTCTTTGATTTAGGAATCTTCTTTGATTTAGGAATCTTCTTTGGATTGTTCTTTGAAGTGTTTTTCTTAGGAGGCATAACTTCTATAGTGTTCATGATAAAAACAAGATCGTCTAAATTTACATGTCAAGTTCACAACAAAAAAAATTATTTCTTTTAAATTTTGTTCATGGTTAAAAGCAAAAAATGAAAGCAAAGTACTTGCCTAAAATCCCATAAAAAATTGTGTTCTGACTCTTGATTTCACATTTTGGCATCCAACTTTCCTTTGAATGGTACCCAGGTGATTGGGGAAACCCGAACGATCATGAAAAATGAATATTTTAGGGCATTATGGCAGGTCCTTCGTAGGCACAATGACATTAACCATGCCAATAGTAGTGCTCTATTGATTGTCTCCTCCAAAGTTGTAGAGTTGGAACAGGACATCATAACTCAGAATGCCAACTTCATGGATCCCTTTCTCCTTCAGAAACATCGAATCGAATCACTAGAGACTTAATGTAGTGTTGACGTTTGAATCTGTCAAGACCAAAATGACAACCTCATGAGGATATGAATCCCCCTATGTTTTTAGAGAGGTGGTACTCCTCTTTGGCTAAAAGATATATATGTGATATCTTGAATTAGGAGAATGCTTAGGCAACAAACCCTATATCTTTATTACTTGAATTTATTTCATAAAATGGTTATTATATAACATGATCTGATCTTTATATGCACAAAGAAATATCTTTAAAATAAGAAAATATTGAAGGATGGCTCCATCGTCATAATTTCTTTCCGATCAACATCACATACACAATGCTCTTAATCACATATAAATGCATCCATATCTTCTTCACGAGAAATTGGAGAGAATAATTTGATCATCTCAAAGAATTTTAAAAGAGTATTACTTTAAAGATCAAAAGATAAATTGATAGATCAATTTCAAATATCTCATACTTAAGACTCAAAGTTACAAGATACAATCCAAATCAACACTGAAGTAATTATTTGTGGAGTTTTATTCATGAAAAATGTTCTTCATTACAAAATATTTGACAGTCATATATATGGTTGTAAATACTCCATGATCATATAAGAAAATTTCTGAAGAATACAAGAAGAACACTCAAAAACTCAGTCTTGTGCCCAATTCAGAGATTCAAGCATAAAGCTATGAGAAATGGTGTAGAAAAAAATAAAGAGTGGAGAAGATGGAGATCTCTCTTCTTTGATTAGAAGCTTGGTTGTATCTTCGTGGTTGTATATTATTATTCTTCTTATTTTCTTCCCCTTCCCCTCTAATAATTCTGATTATGGAACCCTCGTTGATGTCTTTCTTCTCTTTTAAAACCAGTTCTTCTAACTACTTGAGTAGTTAGGGTTTTTCCTTCTTGAATTTCCCGTACAATTTTGTTCTTGAAACATTCACTTTAATTAATACCTCATTTAGGTGTTTTAAATGAGTTTACATCATTAACATTCACATCTTTCAAATGGGTCCCTTTCCTTTTTTAATAAAAGTTTTTAAATAAACTTTTATTTTCAAAATTTAATTAATTTCCCTTTAAAAGAGGAGTATTATGTTTTAATTTTTTGTAAGTGATAATAAACGTTTCATCCATTTAATCCAATTTAGATTTTATATTCATCGTCTTAGCTTTCCAATGATATAAATTTTGTCCAAATCTGACTCTCGGATCTCAAGATATGACCTCGTGAATTCGAGGTGTCGAGCAGATTTATCAGCAAGGTATGAAAATATTGTTGACTGATATTTTAATTTTTCAGAAAATTTTGGCAATTTTCAGCTCTCAATACCCATCCTTCATATTCTTTATCAAAATACCTTTCCAACGGTATAAATTTTGCATGATTTTGTTGCCCAGAGCTCAGGTTATGGCCTCTGCAAGATCGTGACTCAGCCACCGTCGATCAGGTTTGATGGGGAAATGTGGGCCCTTGGATTGAATTTCGACCTCCTTTGTTAAATTTTGACTTTTTCCTTATAATTTGTATCCCACATGCATGGGATTTTAAGATTCTTTAGTGTATATACTGAAAAATGTAATATACACTTGGTAAGAATCAAAGGAAGACTATGGAGACTTGTAGCTTGACCACTTAGAAAATTAATGAATAATTAAAATTTTGATTGTCCAATCATAATCCACCTCATGCCCAGTTAACATTGAATCAACATCTACGTCATTGCCACATGTCACATTTTGATTGGATATCATATCTGCCACATGTCACCACCTTATTGGTTGCCACATGTCATGATTTCACTTGTTGCACATGTTATGATTTCACTTGTTGCCATGTGTCACCAATGCTTCATTGCCATGTGTCTGCCATGTGTCACTTGGAGATGTGCCCATAAAACTTAGGATAAGTGGATAAGTGAAATATTATTAAAATAATATGGGTTCGTGGGGTGGATAAGTGAAATATTATTAAAATAATATGGGTTTGTGGGTGCATAGCAAGAATATGACTAAGTACTTAAGAGGAGAGAGTAATAGAATTCACGTGAATTGCCTGAAATCTAGGAGAAGGGGAAAATGAGAGTAATAAGAAAATGGGAAAATGATTAAGTATAGAATGAAATGGGAATGAAGAGAGGTGAAGGGAGAAGAGAGGTGAAGAGAGAGGAGAGGAGAGGAGAACATGATTTCTCTTTTCTAATATCTTCGTTGGACTTCTGGACAAAATTATGCATATCTTGGTCGTATAGACTTGGATTATGATTCCAGGAAATGCACGGTGAAGATGATACTGAGGGATACCCAATGAACTTATAAGAGTTCAATAATTTTCTTCTTTTCATATGATTTTTCATTATGAATTCAAGAGAGGGAAAATATAGATGACCAAATTTTGGTCAACATGTAGCAGACTTCACTCTCTGGTCATCTCGCAATGAATGGATTCTCTCTACTTTTCCTCCAACAATCATGGTACCCAAATCTCGAATCAAGTAGGGATTAACTTAATTTGAAACAATTTACCAGAATCAAGTTTCTATGGAGATTGAGGGTGTGATTCCCCCTCATTTTGGTGAGGGGTAAGAAGAACAAGATAGTGTTCACACTTAAACCAATATGGATGTTATTTAATTTTATTTGTATTTTGTGCCAATTTGTTAGGTAGGATGCTAGTAGAAACACTTGGAACTCTCATCTAGAGGGACACCTTTTGTATTTAGATGTCAACTTAGAAATATGTCACGTTTTGTGGAAGTCCAGTGAATACTAGAAATGTAAACTCTGTTAGCTTTAGCACGTCTAATATTTTGTATAATGCAAATTTCTTCCTTGGTTTTAAAAAGAATCCAATAAAAAATTCAAATTTGATATTTTGAATGGATTATGAAAAGAATTTGAAAATTTACATTTCATTCACAGTCAAACCCTTCTAAAACTAGCTCGGAGAGAAAAAAAAATATTGTTACTTCTATGAAATTTTGTTCCTTTTTCTTTTGAAAACAATTTATCAAATTGCACAAATTTATCATAGTTTTGAGGTGCTTACCTATAATTCCAATAATTTTGTTGAGCTTACAGGGCTTCCATAGAATCACTTTTGTTAAATACTTTAAGCTTGAGTTGATCGAACTTGGCATGTTTTCCAATTCTCACTTGCAAATCTCAAATGCTAAATGCAATTCAAATCATGCTATTAGTTTTGTTTTTTTAAATCGTGGATAGTGATTACTTATTACTCTAATCACCTCAAAGATCCTCTATCACTATGAAAAAAAATTGCCAGTAAATTCATGATTTGACCATAATGGTCATCATCAACGCTTTGCAAGAAAAAAATCAAACTTTGCGCTATGATTTTTAAATTAAACCTGTGATGAATGCTTAACAGCTTGGAAAACATAACCTTGTGGTGAATGCTTCTAACTCAATGATTTACTTTGCAGTGGAATTCAAAAGTTTCTTACGGGATAAAATAAGGATTTTCATCAATGAAAAGAAAAAAAAAATGTTGCAGTGCTTATAAGTGATGAGATGTAATTTGCATAAGGGTTTTAGACCTATTGTAGTGGGTTATGAAACTTTTATTTCACAAATATATAGTACATGCCACAAGACAATTGATCTGAATTATATTAAGAACAACACGAAGGAAAAGACATAACAAGGAAACACATAGAGATATTTCAAGAAACACAGTAATATAGTTAAACTCATATTCTATTAATGATTGTCTGGAATACAAAAGACTGTAAAATGCAAAGCAGACATTGAGCTAGCTAGAATGGTGGTAAATCATCTCTAAAGAGATAGATTGGTCAGCTACGCTGATTGGTAAGAAACTGATTAAAAAGAGGTTGAAAATTATTTTTAAAATAAAACACCAATGACAAAACCCTAACCCCGAATTATGAAACACTAAAAGGATTGTCGGCCCGATGTGGTTAGTTGATACGTCAACTTTCTAGGGGTACAAATTTTTCATACGATCTTCATTTGGGGAAATCGTTACCCCATTGGAAAGGTCTATCCAAGGAGTACACATTCCATTTATCCTAAAATCTACCTTTAGTTGCATGTTAGTCGTTGTCGCACCAAAAAAATGTCATTTAGAGCCTCAAAACAACCCCAGAAGTTTGGGACTCGAAAAATCATAGAAAGCAATGCCAAGATGTGGAACCATTTTGAATTAGTGGAATACGTGGGTGGCCACCAGTATTGACCTGGAAAATTCCTCCCCCATTAGAAATAAATGGTCCCCATTACATCAATTTCCTCCATCATATGGGGAAACGTCTGTTGAATCTGACTCCTAGTGAGCCACTTGCTCTGGTGAAGAAGTTTCCCTAATTTGACAACCCGATAGATTTGAATGTTTTCTTGGTGGGTACCCTTCATATAGGTATACATGATTCGATCAACCATCACCTATTCAATGTAGTCAGGATTGAGTTCTATAGGGGCCAAGTGCTCGGTCGTGTCTGGAGTGTTAAGGAATGGTGGAAAATATGGTTGAAGCAGTTCCACCCTAAATATTGGGTGCAAGCCAAGGAAAGGGGGAATACTTAATTCAAAATCATTCGCATCCATAGCCTTGGTGATGTTTCAAGGATTGTATCAGAGTGGGAGGAGCTTCCAATGGCATCCCCTGAGGCACTCTTTCTGCAAATGAAACCATACCTTATCTCCCACCTAAGACTTGTGTGGTACCCGATGTTGATCATGACGCTGCTTGTACTTAGCATTGGTTTTTAGAAAAAATATCATGAACTTGTTTTTGGATGTGCTAGATTCACTCAACAAATTTGGTTGCTCGATCAGCCTCGATCTAAGCATGGGACAACTCTTCCTATGTAGTTGCAATGGGTAGAGCTACATTAATGGGGGCCAATAGATGGAACCCCAAGCACACATGAAAAGGGTTGTGGCCAATAGAGATGTGGAGGGATCTTGTGTAGCTATGTTGAACATAAGGAAGGATCTCATCTCATTTGCATGAATGTTTGGAATTGTACATCCTCAGGATATGGAAAATAATCATGTTGACTACCTCTCTATGTCCATCAGTATGTGGGTGGAAGGAGTTGATTTGGTCAGCTTAGTGTCCATCATCGACCATAGGATAGACAAAAACATACTAAGGAACTTGTTGTTTGAATCTGAAATAATGGTCCGTGGGAGCAAAAAATGAAACTAAACACATTCAAAGAAGAGCTTTGCGGTGGCCTCTATTATGATGCTCTTCTTACAGGGTTCCAAAACTACCATCTTAGAGAATTAATCAACGACCACGAAGACACGGCCATTTCCATGTTTGGTTGAAGGAAGACCAGACGTGTAATCCATGGAGATGGACTCCCAAGGCCTATCTGGAGTAGGCAGAGTAGTGTATAGTCCCTTTTTCTTGATGGTGGTATTGGTAATAACATATGTAGTGTAGGATCCGATGTACTTGCAGACATCTTGTCGAAACTTCGTCCAATAAAAATGATTTTACAATATTGCCATTGTTTTGTCCACACCAAAGTGTCATGCCGCTCGAATGTAATGAGCTTCCCAATTCATGTTTTCACGCTTGCTTGAAGGAACACAAGGATGGCTTGGATGGCATAGAAAATGTCTGAAAATGAGAGTCTGGAACTAGTTTGCTTGCACTTAATGTCTAACAGGTAGTAGCAAAGTCAAGGTCACTATTGTATAATTGTTTCCACCTGGATGTCTCATGCCCACAAGAGTTAAGATTTGTGGTTAGTGCCACAACTGGGGGTCAACTGAGGCAGACTATGACATGGTTGGTGTTGCCCTTCTATTGATCATTTTTTCTATCAAGGGAAAATGACCAACATTTGAGAGAAAATATTGTGGGGAACAAGAAAGACTCTTCTCGTTTTTATATAGGTGGTTCTCCTCTCTTGATATATTGGAAGATTCTTTACATGGTTGTATATGAATGCAATGGGTGAGTGCTAAATATAAAACCCCAAAATAACTTCCAACAAAGCTCTCATTTAATATATTTATTCATTAAGCACATCATCTTATTCATGGAAATAAAAGTGAATAAATATAATTGAAAGAGATTTGTACAGAGTTTACTTGCGACAGATATTTTGCTTCATTTTAAGATAAAGTGAACCCATAATCAACTATAAATTTGCAAGATGAAAGAAAAAAAAAATGGACATGCCATCAAAGAACTTTACATGATCACTTCATTACAACTAAAAAATGATTTTGATGGACAATACATTTGAAATCTCATGATTTAGAATCAAAGTAAGAAAAATCACTAATGTAGTACCCCAGAATAGTTATTTTTGGGATAAATTTATAATAATATCTCAAACGAATAAGCTTAAACATTTCTGAAATAAGAGGGCTGAAACAACCTCAACAAGATTTCAATGACAATTACATAAACTTAAAATAAATTGCATCTACTTTTTACAAGCAGGGATTTTGCTCCTCTGGACCTAGAATGTCACGGGGTATGTTTTGAAGAATATTTAGATATTTGAGAAGAAAGAAATATGAATGAGAAACTCAATAAGATTGATTCACAAATCTCTTGAAAGGCCAAAACTTGTTTCCAGCAAAAGACCCATATTACAAACTCTCTAACAACCCACTGCTAACCCTTTGAATCTGCATCTTCTTCTCTTTTGTAATCTCTCCTTCATATTCTTGAAACTTATTTTCAATTAGGTTTATGGTTTTATTTTTATTATTTGTGAGCTTATATATGTGTTCCATCAATTGAGACCCACTTTAGAAGTTCAAGAATTTCTTTAAATAGATCAATTTTTGAAAATAATTTATTTTTAAGACCAAAAATAGTATTGACTGTAATTTAATTTTTAGGGCCTGATAAATGGTATTTTAATGTTGACCGTAATTTACCTCTTTAGGGCCTGATAAATGGTATTTTAGCCATTGAAACCACTTCCAATATTTTATTCATCTCTTTACCTTTCCGACAAGCTCTTTTTTTTTCTCAAAATGGATTTTTGGATCAAAAGATATGAGCTTAGGAAGATGGAGACTCAACCACCGTTGATATGTCCTTGTGAAATCTGAGCCTTTTATTTGTAAATACGACTTTATTTATCCCACCTGCATTGTGGGAGGGTTCTCATGACTTCTTTATAAATAAATTTCATCTCCATGTTATTTTTGAATGAATTAAATAGATCCATAGAGTTTCACGTAGCTTGTGCACAAAGTATATTTTGATTGCCACATCATCACCAAGTCATCTTCTTTGTCCTTCCATATGTAACTTGTGGGTAGGTCCACTTAATTTCCATGTGTCCACATATGATAGGTCCACCTCACTTCCATGTGTCACCGAGGGATAGGTCCACATCACTTCCACTTGTCTTGATATGGTAGGTCCATGAAAAGGGGGAAGAAATTTAAGATAAGAAATAATATTAAAAAATTAAATGAAGTGTTTGTGGAGTTACATGAATGTGGAGGTAAAGGAGGTATGTGAGGAGATAAAACTTGGTAAAAATAACTAAGTATGACGTAGGGATGATGCAGGTGATAAGTCATGCAAAATGACCAAGTATGAGGTAGGGTTGATGCGGGTGATAAGTGATAAGTCATGCAAGTTAGAGGTCAAGGGATGGGTGAAGGAGGGTCTCCCACATTCAATAAATAGACTAAATATAAAAATTAATGAGGGTGTAATTTGGGTAATTTGGAAGTGGAGGTGCAAATTTAGGGTCATGGGATTGCAGGACACGGGCATGAGGGAAAAAGGGAAATGAAGAGGAAGGTTTTCCTGCATACCCAATTGAAGACTTAGTGTTAAAAGGAGTGAAAAAGATAAATCATAGAGTTACGTGAAAGTATGGAAATGCAAATGGAAATGGAAATGAAATATGAAATATGGAGAAAGGAAAATGGAAACAGGAAATGGAAATATATAAAAGTAAAATGGAAAAAGGGAAATAAAAATAAAAAATGGATATGAAAAAGGGAAAATGAAAATTGAAATACGGATATGAAAATGGAAACGGAAATGGAAATGATTAAGTATCTAAATGGTTAAATGTGGAAAATAGTTAAATATGGAAATGGTGTGGAAGATTGGAAAAATGTCTAAGTATGGAGAGTGATGAGGAAGGAGAGTAGAGTGGAAAGAAGGAAAAATGGATAAGTATGAAGTGTGGCTCGAGTAAGGAAAATGGCTAAGTATGGGGTAGTAGTATAGATATGAGTAAGGAAATTGACATATCTTGGGCATATGACCTCTGTTTTAGATTCCATAAAGTGTTGAATGGAGCTGAGACATAGGGATATTTAGTGAGAAGATAGACATAAGCAATTTCCTTCTTTTAGCATCCTTTCTTTTCCTTCTGTTTTGTTTCAAAGAGAAACTATCCTCATTAGACTTTCATGATGAAGAACTGTAAAACTGAAGTTGATTGAAAACGTGTTGGGTCTTCACGATCAATAGTTGAATATTATTTGGAACTTTTGAAGTTCAAAAAAAAAATGATCTCTATTTGATGGGTGAAAACACATTAACACCTTCTTGTACTTGATGTTCAAGTGGAATTGTTGTAGGTACATGGACCACTTCTGACGGTGGTCATTATGTAACTTTCCCTATGTCCGAATGAATTGCATAGGCCTGTGATCAATGTGGATGATCATTTCCTTCCCCAGAATGTAATGCTTCTATTGTCAACATGTATGCAAAATGGAGTACATCTCTTTATCGTAGGTGGGGTATCTGCGAACAACATAAAATAATGTTTCACTAGGATAGGCCACTAAATTACCATGTTGAGTGAGGATTTCATTGATAGCATAATCTAAATCATTTGTCTCAATCTCAAATCGTTGTTGCATGTATGACAGAATAAGAACTGGTGTTGAGCAGAGACGAAATTTCAAATCCATGAATGTTTTATGTTGGGACGCAACCCAAACAAACTTGGATTTCTCTCCACCCTTGGTCACCCGACTGAGGGCCCAAGCGATATGAGAGAACCTCAACAAAAACCTGTGGTAGAATTTGGTGAGGCCCAAGAAGCTACGGAGCTCGGTTAGTATCTTCAGGGATGACAAATCGTAAATGACTTGGATCTTAGATGGGTCCACATGTACACCATGCTCATCCATGATGTAACCCAAATATTGGATTCTCTACAAGTCGAAGGAACACTTCTCCAAATTGGCATATAACTTGTGTTGTCATAGGGTGCCCAAGACCCATTGAATTTGCTTCAAATGTTCCTCCCAGGTTTTTCTAAAGATGAGGATGTCATCCAGATATATGTCCACAAAGGATTTTGTGAATGGTCGCAATATGCCATCCATCATCCACATGAATTTAGTCGAGGCATTAGTCAAGATGAAAGGCACGACCACTTGAAGAGACCTTATTTAGACTTGAAGGTTGTATTCCATACATCAATTTTCTCAATCGACACCTGGTGGTATCCTGACTTCAAATCAATCTTACTAGAAAAAAAATTCTCCCTTCAGTTGATCGATAAAATCATCAATCTAGGGGATTGGGTAACAGTTCTTGATTGTAATCATGTTCAAGGCTCTAAAATCAATACAAAGTCACCATGTATTGTCCTTCTTCTATACCAGAACAATTGGGCTCCTACAAGGTGAGGAGCTTGGTTTGATGTGGCCCTTCATAATTAGTTCTTGGATCTGGAATTTGATTTCTTCATTCTCCATAACAAAACACATGTATACAAGGTCATTATGCAGAGGAGCATTGGGTGTCAAATTAATTGAGTGATTTAACTGACAGTGCAAAGGAACCCCAGTAGGCGAGGAAAATATGTCTTTGTTCTCTTCTACTATCTTGTCCACTCGATGTTGTTGTGTAGAGAGACCTCATGCATAGGTTTTGGTAGTTGCAGTGACCTTCTGTTCACCTTCTGACCAGACCATAAATAGGAAAAATATCCCGATATTAAACACCACCTTTTTGAACTACTTCATGGAGATCAAAGAGACCGCAGTAGTTGGGACTGCCTCTGGTACCCTGTAGAGTTGACCTCCCAAAGTAATAATGACACTACGGGGCCTAGATTTATAAATGACATGACCCTTCCACATATATGGTTGTCCTAAAAGAACATCACAAATTTCAACGGAGGAAACATCACACAATACCTCATATTTGAATGGTTTGATGTCATAGTGAAGGCGACATTGTTGGCTAATGTGAATGTCTCTTCCTTACTTGAGCCAACTGGTGGTGTATGGTTGAGGATGCGGCATCATTTTTCGGTTCAACATATTGATGAACTCTACTAAGATTAGGTTCTTCTGGATATAAATTTAAACAATGAAATGGAGGGGGGTCTCCTTCACCCACATCTATGAGTGGAAGGGGCTCTCCCCTTCTTCAGGCTCCTTTGGTTCCTCTGACTGAACCTTTTTGTTAGCGATTGTGAGGTTCTGCGTCAATGATCATTTTTCCCTTATCCAGTTTTGAATCAAAGTCTAATTTGGCATTTGACTCTGAGGCTTTCATCTCATCCAACAATGACTGTTTGGAGTGGCATTCATTAGTGTTGTGCCAAGGGAGTTTTTGGAACTCACACCACTTTTCGGTGTCCTTCTTCGACTTCTCATTACCTTTATTTTCTTGTGGATTGGATTGGTTGTCCTAGGGATATCCATCCTTGCTCCATCCTTTTCTATGGGAGTTAGGGCCTTCTTTATTGTGCTTTTGTTGTGATGCGTTTGTAGAACTAAAATCTTGCTTATTCTTTTGCTTGAACTTTTTCTCAATCTTGACAACATATCGGTAAGCGGATCACAGTGAGGAGATCTCCAGGAAATCCATATATATTTGGATGTACCTATATAGTCCAATGTGGTACTTTAGGACCAAGTGTCGCTTGGAGTCTTTAATACCTATCTTTGTTCACAAGGTATGGAAGATGTTGGTGTACTTCGACACTATCTAGTCTCTTTCCTGACGCAAAGTTCTGAATCTCATGTATTGGTCATCATAGTTTCCAACAGGGTAGTATTTCTCCTTGAGGGTATCCACAAAAGTTGCCCAAGTGGGTCATGGCCCAAAAATTGCAGACTCATATTCGACGTGTGTCTCCCACCAATATTTGGCATGGGGAAGGGATTTAAGAAGTGTGAAGATGATTTTTCAATGTTGGACAAATTTTGGATAGAGAAATAAACCTCTAGCAGACTTAACCATTTTTCCAAAGCGTCATCATCTATCTGGCCTTCAAATAAATGAATATCAAGGTTAACTTGTAACTTAAAAGGATTCACGCCTCCGAAGTGACTGTTGGTTGAAGGTGCCTCCATTGCTATTGGAAATTGTCAAAGGATCTGGGAAAAATTATCCATCATCTCATTCCTCTATCGCATGAGGGATTCCTCGAGAAATAGTTTGATAGGATCTCCTACTCTGTCATCTCTCTTTTCTTCTGCCATGGGAGGTTGTTTGTGCCAATGGGGTTGTTCTTCCCCAAGATCAACCAGCTCGAGACCCAACTCTTGGTAGCCTTGTCAGGAAATGAGACACACTTCCACACTAAACCTGGTAGAAGAGAAGAAGAATTTAATCAAGAACGTAAATGACAAAGCAATCACACAGTACATAGAGATTTTACCCTGGAAACCCAAACCAGGAAAACCAACATTCCTTGAACATTCTGCTCTCTTGTTGTCTTATTCAATTTGAATAAAAGGTTACATGTCTAACCTTGGTCCACACCTAAGACACAATCGATATCATACCCTATTGCTTATGCAACAACAACCCTATAACGAATATGGCTTACATCTACATGACCAGGAACCTACATCTAAAGATTTCTCTAAAGACTGGCTATCTTACGATTCATTGATTAGTCGTTACAGCTGATCCAAATACAATAAAACAAAATGAATACATATTATTATTAAAATATGCTTAACACATAATAACAGAGATATAGTAAAATTCGTTTCTATTCAATAAAGAAATAAGTTAAAACTGTAAAATGCAGTGGAAAAGAAGCTTGCTGGAATGGTGGCGGCTTATCTCTGAGAAGAGAGGTGATGACTACGCTCTTTCGCAAGATGATGAGTACAATGAGTCTCTCAAGGCCTTTTTACAATAAGAATGAATGCCCAAAACCATATACATCCAAAAACCTGACCCTAGGAGATGAAGCACCAAAAGTCATGTGGGCCCCATTGGCATAAGCTAGTCAAAGTCAAAGGTATTCATGACTTACTCCATGAAGTCATAGAACAAGCCAGAAGGAGCTTCAAACTTTAGAGCATGGAAGACAAGGATTGACCTTATCCTTGCCAAGAACAAGGTTCTAGATATCGTGAAGGGCAAGATCGTGGAACCGCAGTTTGAAGCAGGAAAAGAAAATGAACCTCAAAACATTGCAACAATGGAGAAGTTCAAGTACAATGCCATCAATTCTATTAGTATCATTATGGAATTTGTAAAAGATCACTTGATACCTTTCATATCCAATATTGACTCATCCAGGAAGATGTCTGATGCCCTAACTAACCTCTTTGCAATCAGAAATAATGGACTAGTAATGAGTCTAAAGAATGAGCTTCATGACACAAATATGACTAAGGATAACATTGTAGCCTCATACTTTGTAAGGATTTCTCAGTTGAGAGATCAACTACAAGACATTGAAGAAGTTATTCCAGAAAAGGAAATTGTGAATATTGCACTTAATGGTCTCTCTAGATCATGGGATGC
>SNQJ01S0124430.1:36337-62933 GCA_010110895.2 Picea sitchensis | reverse complement strand
ACTACAAATGCATACTAATGCATAATAAAGAAACACACTTTTACCTAACAACATATTAGACCAAGTAGATCTTAACTAACTCCTAAGTGTCTAAATATCCTAACAGAGAGGGGGTTTGAGCAGCCATAGATTACTGCTGAGGAAAAGGTTGAGTAAGCACGGTGGGTTGGGAATTCCCCTTAAAACGTTTTTCCACTTCATCGTGATGTGGATAGTCTTGAGTGTAGTGATCATCACCACAAATAAGACATGGGAATTTCGGCTTCCGCCGTGGTTCCTTTTCTGTTGTAGGTGGTGGGTTTCGATATTTGGGTTGTTCGTTGTTATTATTCTTCTTGGGTTTTTTATTTGTCCTCTTCTTACCTTTTGATTGTTGTGAAGGGCCAGAGTGAACTGCATTCACCTCAGAGATTTGATTTTGGGGGGAGGTAGAGGATAGTGCGGTTGAACTGGGAGTGGGTGTCGAAGCAGATCGATTTGCCGTTCCAGTCGACTGGGAAGTAGATTGGGTTTTTATTTGTCTAATATTGTTAATATTCGATGGTTAATATTGTTTGTCTCTTAAGAGTATTTTGATTTATGAGTAAATAATATTCTCACATGGTTAATATTTGTTTGTCTTTTAAGAATATTTTGATTTATGATCAAACAATATTGTTTGTCTTTTAAAATATTTTGATTTTTAATATTGTATTTGTTTTTCTTTTTAAATAAAAAAGTTGTATTTCTTGATTAATTCATTGTTATTATACAAAACTGAAATGTGTCACTGGTTTGTCACTTGTTCCGTTAAATTAGTGAAAACCAAAATAGGTGGCTACCATTTATACTTTCGGTAAAAAATAACAAATGTCACTTGTTCCACTATTTAGTTGGAAATCAGACCAAGTGGCAGTTGATGGTGTTGACAGTTTTTTCTGGACATACAATAAAAAATTGTTAATTGAAACAAAATAGAAAACCCGAGTAGGAAGACAAGAAAAAAACTTCATTTCCATGTAAGTGAGGCACAGGGGACTGAGAAACTTCAAAAATTAGGAGGGCTATTAGAATAGTGGAACCTACCATCCAGAGAGTCGTCATGAAGAGTGTCGTCATTAAGTGTGATTGCAAAGGGATGCACACAGGTCGGGCACTTCTTTTTGACAGGCGCATTCGAGAAGGCATCAAACAACATGTCGATTATGTTGCTAATGAGGGTGTGTTGGTGGAGATGCTCCATCATATAGCCCATCATCTCAAATATGAGGTCCAATTTCTTCGAACTGAAGAGAGTGGGTGGAATCTGGTCACAATCTGTGTCTGGGTAGAGAAGTGGGGGCCCAGCTGGGCAATCCATTGTGGGGATTTCCTCTTAGACAATGCAAGTGGCACCTTCCATGGTTGTCGCTGTGTTTGTTGCTGCAATTTTGGTGTTGGGGTAATTCTGGGAATCCAGGATCGTGTAAAGGAGGGATTCTGGTGGAACCTAAATTGGTTCCTCCGGGAATTCCTCCTCCACGAAGGCCATTGGAGGCATAGTCATCTTCTTATTTTTCTGCGTCTGAGTTATCGATAAATCCCTCTCCAAATCGCGTAGGTAT
This sequence comes from Picea sitchensis, assembly GCA_010110895.2. Lineage (NCBI taxonomy): Eukaryota > Viridiplantae > Streptophyta > Pinopsida > Pinales > Pinaceae > Picea > Picea sitchensis. The sequence goes on along the minus strand of SNQJ01S0124430.1, from coordinate 61,350 downwards.
CTCTTCTTGCAACATGATAGTACCAGGAGGGAGCCTGCCTAGGTTTCCCTTTCTTACACGACATGATAGAGCCTGGAGCTCAGAGAAATCAAAGATTGAGACTAGAGAAATATTATAGGAATAGAACCAATTCGTCGAGTTGACCGAAGAAGCAGATCAATATGCCATAAGTTTTAGTTTGTTATAACAAACCAATATTTTTGTAATTAATTCAGTGCCTATGTAAGTGCCAAGGTCAAACCATGGTTTGGCCAACCTAGGATATTTAATGGTGCATGGACCGAGGCAAAGGACATAATCATAATTATAGAGTATGTTCTTGAAGTTCATGCATGAGGGAAACTGGACTTGGAGGCTGCACTGTAATGTGTGCCACTAGGTTCTGGCACGAAATTTTATGAAATTTATACTCATTTTTCATGATTTTTCGCAAGGAATTCAATGGTAAACTCAATTTTTGAGTTTGAGCAATGTTGTAAAAGGTCATTGTAAAACAAAAAACATTTGAGAATTAATAAAAAGGTCTCTATTGGAAGTGGACCCGGAGATGGTACCAAATTGGGTGGAATCTGTTATCATGCTTATGTATGTGATTTCAATATTATTTTTCTATTTCTGCTTAGTTATTTTGCAAGTTGATTGTGATTTAAGTGTGCTTGGATAGATAAGGATTTCACATGTAAATTGAAAACAGTGAAGCGATCATTTTTATTTCGAAGATCAAGTAGATGTTATTATTTTTCAAAGATTAATAAGCATATAAGGAGTTTTTGGCTCAAGTTTGTATCAAAGATGGTTTGACAAGTTTTTGCCAGTGAATTCTTACAAATTCCAAATCTAAGTGAGGAAAAGGAAAACTTGCAAGTTACAATCCTGATATTGGTTCAAAAAGTTTTACTCGTCGAAGAGAAATGACTTCGCCAAGAAAATTGGGTCCTTACAACTCCGAAGATGATTTCTTCGAGGATTTTAATTTAATGAAAGCCATGGTGGAAGAAATATGTGAGGGTTGATAGAAGGCCAATGAGGAAGGTACATCAGAGAAAGTTGAACCAGTCAAAGAGGAAGGAGGAGGTAATGAAGGTGGTCCTTCAGAACCCTCCTCACCATCATCCTCATCATCATCTTCTTCTAAGGGAAGTAAACATTATTCACATAAAAAGAATCCCTCTAATAAGTATGATCATAATCTACCTTTATTAAAGTTGGATGTCAAGTTTGAATTTTCGACCTATGATGGAGAATTGAATTCCAATAAATTGGACATCTGGATGAAGAAAATATAGGTATATTGCAAGGTTCAAAATATCATGGATGATGCTTGAAAGATACAATTAGTTTCTCTTCGACTAAGTGGCGCAAATTTAATATGGTGGGAGAGTAAGACACAAGTTGATATTGTTGAAAAAGGTAAAGTAATATCCTCTTGGAATAAGTTTACTAAGGCTATAAGAAAGCAATTCTATCCATTAGCTTATACTCAAATGAGAATTATAGAATGGAAAAATCTAAGGTAAGGTAAAGGCCATAATATTTGAGCATATACACAGGAATTAAAAAAGAAGGCATTATCCTTAGGAATTTTGTTGTATACCCATGGAACTCTTCTATGGTATATTGGTGGCATGCACTCATATCCTCGTCACACTATTTTAATGTTTAAACCTACTAATATTGATAAATTATTGGTAGAATCTACTCATCTATAGGCTAGTAAGGGTAACCATGGGATTGAATATAAGAAGCCATTCAAGTTTGAAAAGAAACCGAAATGAAAATGGAAGAGTAAAAATTCAGCTACAGTAAAACAAGTTGAGGGAAGAGCTACATGTTCCCACTGTAAAAAAAAAGGAACATGAGGAATCACAATGTTGGAAGGTGCATCCAAAATTACGACCGAAAAAGTTCCAAAATAAAGGGAAGCAAAACAATGTTGAATTAGCTCGACAGGATCTAGGATCATATTCCATAGATGAATCTAATATCATGGCAATAAGAAGCAAAGGTATATCTACTATCAATTCTAATTCTTCAGTTCAATCCTCTAAATTGGAAAGTGATACTGATCAAAAGAACAAAAGCGAGCTTTTCCATGTCATAGTTATGGTCAAACATACAAAGGTAGATACTTTATTTGAAAGTGGATCTCAAGTTAACTTAATATCTAAATAAATTTTTAAAAAGATGGGTTTGAATTAGACGACGCCTAATAAAATTCCATATCCATAAGGATGGGTATGTGAAGATGCTAAGTTACAGGTGATGAAACAATGTAAGATAAAATTTGAAATTATAGCTAAGTTCTTTAACAAGGTTGAGTTAGATGTTGTGCCTCTTGACATTTGCGACATTGCCTTGGTTAATTCATATCTATTTTACAGTAAATCCATAATTTACCATGAAGAGAATAAATATCATCTTTTCGAGAACGAGGTTGAATATATTGTCAGAGATCATCGAATTGTTGATGAGAGAAAATGACCGCTCGTCAATTGGAAGAGTGAATCCAGTCTGGGGTTGTCTAATTAACCCAAGCCATTTGGATTGACCCACTTTGACAGGTTTAATGGCTCTATTGGCCAATCTAAGGTCCTAAAGGAAATGTAAAAATAAAAGAAACGAAATAACTCACTAATCACTAATCTATACAAGATTAGTAGATAGTCCTATTTGTCTAGTTCATATATACAAGATTTATAGATAGTGAGTTTTAATCTGAACTCATAAAAAATCGAATGTATAATGGTTCTTTTGATAAAAAAAAAATAGAAAGAAGAATGCACTATTTCTTTTTGTCTTGTTTTTATATCATTTAATCTATATACACCTCTAAGATCAAATATAAAACTACTATTTAAATAGAAAAATGGAGACAATAAGAATTATACTACATATAATGATTTAGATTATAGACTAGCAAATAATAAAAAGAAAGAACAGACTAACCTATCAATCACTTTGAAGAGTATGCATCCAACTGTTAGCATAAATTGTACATTAGTCCATCCATGAGAGAAATGTGTTGTGCATCTTCACACTGTTTGGGACAAACGCTAAACTGTGCATTGACTGATGTATTTAATTGATAAAACAGTAGCACGCAAAATCATTACAGTGATATAATAGACTACTTGCAATAACGTATAAGATAAATCCTACAGTTACAACTTGAACTTACCCAATTAACATGTTTAAGGTAAACCTCATAATATGAATTGAGTGATCAATTACTTTTTAAAAAACTGAAGCATAAAATCATGAACTATGAAGGAATAACTATCTTGACAACAAAATAAACTGCGAAGATCAAAGCTATCAACATCCACCCAATTATCAAGATAAGCAAAATATAGACAATAACAAAATTCATAGATGGCTAAAGCATAAAGTAAATATTTGTTAAGTCCAAACTCGAGTATAAATTGTTCACAACTAGCCCTAGGCCAGGATGCCTGGATTACAAAAATAATGGGTTTATAAAGGCCTCAGAAAAGATAATTGTTTCTTTTTCTGAGATCAAATAATAATTACCAAAATAAAAAAGGGGGATACAACCACCCAGATTATACTAACTCCTCTTAAGCTAACTAAAGTTCATTTCTGTTCATTCAAAATACATCATAGATATGAACGGAAGGTCTCAAGAGTGCCTCAGATCAATTTTGAAATAATGGATCCCTGAATATCCTGAAAGAAAAGGAAAATAGAAATACTTCAGATATATTTTCAACCATTAATTTACACAATTCGAATTAACATAACTGGCTATAGAATCTTGCGATTCTGTAGCTAGTTATCTTAGTAAATGAAATCTCATTTTATTGAATGAATAAAACAAACTAATTTAATAAAGAAATATAGTTTATTCAACAAACAAGATAATCTAATTTGAAAATGAAAACAAACATGATATTAATTTAAGAGATCATACCTCTAACCACGAAATCAAATCGTATCAGAAAACCTTGGAATTTACAATGGCTATTGCAGCCTCAACGTTTTTGAATATCACATGACCTATAGTCTTCATACGTTTTTCTTTTCCTTGAATGACAGATTCAAGTTTGTGGTTTTCAATTGTTAAAACATCGATCTGATCTTTTAACGCCTTANTGGGAAATCAGTATAATATCTATCAATCTATGATAGACAGACCTCACGCTTTGACTATGTGGCGGTTGCACCAGAACAAACAAGATTGTGGACCAGAGCACCCTCCATACGGATAGTAGATTCATTGAAAAACTTGACACCAGGAAACTCTGGATTGTTTTTCAAATAGGGAGGTAAATTGTCAACGAAATTATATGGCCGATCAAGGTATGGATCGAATGAAAAAGGGTCTTCTTCCATGAGGAAGTTGTCGATTTCAGAGTCATAACTCTTATTAACTTTGATCATGCTGATTGAGGTTGCATGAGAAGTCAATTTGTTACGAAGCCTCCTCGAAATCAGTCTGTCGGTGCTTTTGTTCTTAAAATTTATATCAACATTGCTTTTAGATACTTTCCCTATAGGTTTATTTAAATTCTTAACACAGTCATTAGGATTTGTAACCTGCTCACAGACTTGTTGAATATCCTTTGGATCGATTAAGGGTTTACTATAGGAGGCTGAGACACAGACGTGGATGGGTGAGAGGGGCGTTGTAGGGTAGGTTAGGGTTTCTTCAACCACTAGCTTATCAACCTCATCAACATTTGGATTAGGGAAACCATTTCTTGCTACAAACGAGTCCCAATTATCACTTTGCAGTTCTAACTGCTGCACAAGTAAGATTTTAATTAGGCCGTGATGGAAGAGGCTAGAGTCTGCTCGCTGCTTTCTATATCTTTTACCCATTTTATAAAGACTCCTCAAGAAGTAATACAACATGTTCAAGGGGAAACCCATAAAAACCATAAGCAAGCATAAATGATAGAGAAATACCAAACCGAAACATCCCTCACAGGTGACGAACTGTTTTAACACAACAAGTAAATCGTTCCACCGAGCTTTCAAGGCGGAAATGGGCATACCTTTATTTTTCGAGATATAAACAGAAGGCTCCATGGAACTTCTTCCACTTTTGCATTTTTGAACCATCGTTGACTACTTGCAGGGAGTCCGTTAACTTGACTCAGGAAATCCTCTGTAATCTCAAGCTGGACATCGCCCACTTTAGCTCTACACCCATCGAAGAAGAAGGCGAACTCCTAGGCAATTTGTAAATTGAAACCTTGAATTTTTTTAATGAAAACAAGCCAACCACTTCTCTCCAAATATTCTCTGGAATCATCGTATAAGAGCAGGGTTTGAATACCATTTGGTTTGATTCTCACGATAGGAGCCATACTAGATGAGAGGGTAATTAAACAAACACAACATGCAGGGAGGGTTTGTGAAAACAAAACAATGCCATACCCCGAGCCCGAGAAACACCAACAGTGAATGCTGTAGAAACTCATAACGATGAGATGGGAATTTAATTCAAATGAATGAGAAGAAGTTTTGCAAAGCCCAAGGCCATCCTTAGAAATGATGGTTGTCTGCAAATCATATGTTATCTTTTCATTCAGTATGAGCTAGGACGAAAGCATTAAAATGAAAATAAGTGCACGCATCGTGGGTTTGATCACAAAGTTTGGGTAAGTTGAAAATCTAAAATCAAAGGTTTAAGAAAAGAAACGCAGCCAAGAATCAAACCAAACCATACCAAAAATGAAATCGTGGGGGTCCTTTGTTTATAAAACCATCAATCGCTAGGCATGCTTGGTGTTGAAAGGATCGAAACAAAGAGAGTAAGATCTTCATGGCAAGGAACCAAAACTCCATTAATAAATTGTATGAACAATTTTCCTTTAATGATATTTTAAAACAGAATGATAATCACAGTCGCAAGTTTTCATGCTTTCAGTCATGAAAACAAAGCATAAATAGACAATAGAGAAAATAAACAACTTACAACTGTCGTTTCGGAAATTGCTCATGAAGAGTGATAAAAGTTCGTAACTCTAGTTAGGCAGCTATATAGATCATTTAATTGATATGAAAAATTAACAATTATATTGTGCTACCAACAATGGCGACATGCTAGGAGAATCAATTATCTCTGTAATACAAATGATTTTATGTTAGAAAAATCTGTAAAACTTCGAATTGAAGAAAAACTGAAAGGTTCTTAAATAATCATGACACAATCCAGTTTCAGATAACTTTTGTTTTAAAAGAAACAAAAACTGGTGACAAACTTCGCAAAAGAAAGCCACGATGTTAAAGTTAATGTCTCCAATACTGTTGATAGAGCCACTGCTACCAGCAGTCATTCATAGCCTCGACAGGGATTTCAATTAACCCACTCTGATGTATGTATCCTATCAAGAAATTTTATATCAGAACGAGGGATGCTTACGGCCAAAATAAGATTTATATCTGAGAATTTTTCTTTTACCTGACATTGCTTCGCTGCCAACAGGCCTGTTCAGTACCCCGACAAAGTTGTCTTGGTGTCATGCATGTATTTACCCACTGCTAGCAGACCTGTTCAGTGTCCAGGTGGGTTTACAAACACTTCCCACAACTCTCTGAGAAATTATTCACATTCTGGTATAGTTTTTAAAGATATTCAATAGAGTGGGGTGACGCTAAAATTTACATTTTTTAACAAACCTTTATATATCACAGGCCTTTAAATTTTTCTTGTTGTCCTCCATCAAGATCCAAAATTAGTTCATTAATAAAACTAATTTTCAAGAACAAGGAGACATCGTTTGAGTTGCTCTCTTAAAGAACAGGGATAGGGTAAAGAGATTTTAAAGATGGTCTCGAATAATTTCAAGTGTAGATTGAAACCGAGAAAATGTCTTTTAAACAAAAAGTCATCTTTAACTAGGCTACAATTTCAGAGAAATACAACAATTGATGTTCTGACAACCTTTAACAGCTATTTTCGAGAGGAAGTATTCTGTTTTCTTTGTCTGAGCTAGACCGTGGTGCAGGCATGTTTGTTTCAAAAAGGATAGACCAATTAATAGAAATGAAAACAAAAACAAACCAACAAAGAAAAACAAACAGCAAGGAAACAAAAACAGAAAAATATTTACAAAAGGTGTATGGGAGAGTCATCAGGTGAAATACTTTTTGAGAGCTTGGCCATTCACCGGGAAGGTGTCTATTGTCCCTCTAAATTATATAGGTAAAAATAACTGAGAGCTAGTTTTTCAACAATTAAAAATGGTCCCAACCACAGGTTTTGAAACTTAGTATGTTCGCATTTCCCCTCATGAGGTTTGACCCATTTAAGGATAATATCGCCTACCTCAAAATTTCTGTTAGAGGCAGAATTGGAATCAAACCAATTTTTGACAATGAGTTGATGTTGATTCAATTTTCATTTTTCTTGAGCCCCTACTTCCTCTAACTTCAAAAAAGCGTTAATCCGACTTTCCAAGGGAGGACAATTTTCTTCTTGCACTTTCTACGATAACTGCAGAGATGGAAGGAGGACATGTGGTGGAAGAATCGCTTCCCTTCCGTAAACGAGGAAAAAGGGGGAATTACCAACAACGATTTTAGGAGTTACCCTATCAGTCCAAATTGCATTAAATAATGCATTATGCCAGTTTTTATGATTTTCGGAGACCGTTCTCTTGATGATCTTGATCAGGTTTTTATTAGTTGATTTAGCCAAACCATTGCCTTGGGGGTAATAGCTGGTAGAATAATTTAATTTTATTCCTTTTTCTAAAGAGAAATCACTCATTTCAAAAGATGAAAAATAGGAAGCAATATTAAATACTAGGCATTCAGGAATATCGAAATGAGTGATAATATTTGAATTTAGGAAAGATATTACCTAGCTAGTGTTTAACACTTTTAACGGTGCAGCCTCAGACCATCTGGTGAAATAGTCTGTGGTTGTTATGATGTATTTATGTTGCTGTGAGGATGCAGGGTTGATTGGACCTATAATATCAAGACCCCACTGCTGAAAAGGGGAGTCTACTGAAACAAGTTGTAGCGGGAATGCTGACTTTTGTACCTGTCCAGATGCCTTTTGATAGATCACACACTTACGGCATAAGGCATGGGCGTCTTTGAAAAGAGTAGGCTAGTAATATCCCTCTCTTAATACTTTATGGGTAGTGGTGTCTCCATCGAAATGCCCACCATCTTCCCCTGCATGTAATTCCAATAAGACTTTACATGCTTCATCCTTTCCTAGACAATGCATAAGTACTCCATCGAAATTTTGGCAAAACAAAATACCATTTACCAGTTGAAAAGAAGAAGATTTCAATCTCAGTGCTCTCCTCTTTTTTGGATCAATGTGACGGGTAGCTGATCCGTGGATTAGATAAAATTTGGTGTCATCATACCAAGGATTAGTGAGGTTTTGTGCACAACAGATCTGATTTTGATTGTGCTAATCTTGAATTAAAATATCGGTTTCATTATGTTGTCCTACAGCTAAATCAACAACCAATTTACATAAACCTTGGCCTCTAACAATTTGTGATGGAGTGATTTCAAGGTCATATTCTTGTAAATAAGTGACCCAGTTTGCCCTTTTTTCACTGAGTTCTTTCTATACTAAAAAATTTCTAACAGTTGGGTAAGGGACAATGATTTTCGTCCTAGATTTCAGTAGATAAGATAGAAAGTGTTTTACTGCTTTAAAAATAGCATAAGCCTGTTGATCTACTACTGGGTAGTTAATTTTTGCTCCCTTAAAGGCTAAGCTCATAAAGGCAATTGGGACTTCATTGTTTTCAACATTCTTTTGGGTTAGCACAACGGCATAAGACCGATCAGAAGCAAAGGTGTATAGAGTGAAGTCCTATGAAAAGTTAGGGATCATTAGGGAAGGAGCTTCGATTATGGATTTTTTTATTGAGTCAAAGGATTGAATCCCTAGAGGTCCCCAATGGTACTGTACATCCTTTTTTATTAAGTTCTGTAATGGCCTCACCATTTCTGAAAAACTAGGAACAAACCTTCTCACAAAATTTATCTGTCCTAAGAAAGATTGCATGGATTTTTTGGAAGAGGGAGGGGGCAGTTTGAAATGACTTGGGTCCTTTCAGGGTCAATAATCATCCCTTCATTCGATACAATGAATCTGAGCAGTTTTCCTTGTTCTATTCTAAATACAGATTTTTTGGGATTTAAAGAGATGTTGTACTTATGACATCGCTGTAGAACAGATCTTATATGAGATAAATGATCTTCTTTATTCTTTGAGAAAACAGTGACGTCATCTAGATAGAAGACTACAGATTGATTGATTAGACCACGGAAAGCGATATCCATCACTCTCTGAAAAGTGGCACCGACATTTATAAGCCCAAAGGGCATCATTCTATAAGCATAGGTACCCCATGGAGTACAGAAAGTAGTCTTTAGCTGGTCTGGGGGAGACATGAGGACTTGGTTGTACCCTGAAAAACCATCCAGCAGTGATAATATCTCAGAACCAGATACTTTTTGGAGGATCTATTCCATGGGAGGCACAGGGTAGTTGTCTTTATCGGATGCTCGGTTTAAATTTCGGAAATCAACACATAGTTGGATTTCACCACTCTTCTTCCTTACAGGGACAAGATTAGAGACCCACTGAGTATGTCTTACCGAGAATATTGTTTTAGCATTCAAGAGTTTGTTTAGTTCTTTCTTGATTGTTAGTTCAAGTTTTGGGTGCATCTTTCTTAACTTCTGTTGAAAAGGTTGGGTTTGGGGTTTCATGGGGATAATGTGTTGTATAATGTTAAGATCAAAGGTTTTTAAATCATCGTATGTCCAAGCAAAGACATCCTTAAATTCTTTAAACAACTTAATAAATGTTGTCTTTTCTTGCTCAGAACACCCCATCCCCAAATTGATGCATTGTGGGTTATCTTTAGTTCCTAAATTTACTTTTTCATGTGTCAAGGAGGAACTATTTGTTTTACAATTCACTGATTTTCTGAATTTATCGTGCAAATCATAAAACTTTTCTAATATTACCATATATTTTGGGATAGAATTTACCAGATCTGATGTTGACTCCAGAGATCTTGGATCCGGTATTACCGTAAAATCATGAAGGTTTTCATCGTGGGTACCTTCATCAATAACCGCACCTTGGAAAGTCTTTTCCATGTGCAAAAAACTAATGATGTGATGATCTTCATCGAAGACTCTCCAATTCGTGATGTAGTCTGGGACGGATGGTCTGAACAACAACTCGACGGAAAATGCATTTGGAGAAAGACCTTCTACAAGAAAAATTTTACAGGCAACGTTAGTTAACAAATCGGCCTCAAAATTGTTCAATCTTGGAATAGAATTAATGTTAAATGTAGAAAATTTGTTCATCAAATTCCATACCTCAGTTTGATAGCTTTTCAGGTGTGGAGATAAACAGTGAATATAATTTTTTACCTGTCTAACGACAATTTTTGAATCACCGAAGACTATTAAATTCTGAATCTTCAAATCTAGTGATTTTCTGAGTCCTTGCAGGAGTGCCTCGTATTCATCCGTATTGTTTGTGTATTCAAATTCTAACCGGCAAGCGATCAAAGTTTTGTTACCTGCTAGATCAATGATCACACATCTTGCATCGGCTCCTTCCTTAAATTTAGATCCATCGAAGTACAAAGACCAGATCTGATTTTCATCAGGTGCATGTGACCACTGAGAGACAGTTGTTGACTGCGTGCATGTCATAATTTCAGACTGTTGTTCAGGATCAGTAATGGTAGAAGTTTTAGTGACAAAATTGCCAAAAAAAGTGTTCATTCTCTGAGCTTCGAGTGAATTGGAAGAAGCAGTAAATGGATCATTAGGGTCATTTAAATCAGTTACCATAAGCTTAAGATAAAGCTCATGATTGACCTTGATTTTTTTAGGCTTTCCATTCTCGGGTAGCCACAAGTGAGACCAATGTATCGAAAAATAACTATGTAGCTGTTTGGACCAATCCCTACTTAAAAAATGCCATATACTTCAGGGATATCAACGAAAATAATATCAATGATCTGATGGACTTTAGGATTAGATGACAATATGATAAGTACATATTTTAATTCACCTATTACTTTAACACTGGTTCGATCAAGATGAATAATCTTAATACTGGAAGGTTGAACTTCAGCATTGATCTTTTGGCAGACAGACCAAGGCATTACATTTGACGACGCACCTAAATCTACCATGCAATTATGTACATTCCTATTGAAAATTTCAAAAGTCAATAAAAAGGGTGGGACATTTCTGCGAGTATTAACAACAGAAGTTTGTTGTTTTTTAGTTGCAGCCCCTGGAACTATTTTATCTATGTTTGTCATGCTTTTTACAGCAAGGTCTCATTTATCAGCGGGTTCTAGTGGCATTTTAGCAGAGATTTTTTGAGTTGTTTTGGAGCTATTTTCTGCAACTTTGTTGTTGTTTAAACTATTGTTTTTGTTGTTTTCTGCAATGTTCTGCAACATCTTTTGCAGCAGAAAAGGAAATTTCAACAATTCATACACAGAAATATTAGCTCTAAGTTTTTTTAGATCCTCAATCAAATCATACTCTAAACTTGGAGCTGTTGAATTCTGTTTCATTTCAATTGGTTTAGACTGTTTTTGAGGTGCATTAATGCCAATCTCAGAAGAAGATTTATTCATTGTTTTACTTCTGGTATTTTAAGGATGCACTGTTTCGAAATTAGCTTGAAAGATACTATCTGAAAAATGCCCAAAAATGTTGGGAGAGGGTTTGTCCTCTTCCACTACTTCTTGTCCAGCCATGTCTTCAGAAATTTCAGGAGGAACTAAGTTATCATGTGCTTCCAGAATCGTCCGGATAACAAACTGTAATCTTTCTAGGTTTAGGCCTTCAGAATTTCAGTTAGGTCGGTTTGTGGGAAAATTCTTTCTGAAAGGGGGCTTGTAAGGCCCTTTGCTTGAAGAAGCTTCTTCAGCTGATCTTCTAAAATCTATTACTTGATTTGACAACTTCTGAACAACCTTTTGTAATCTTTCAAGATCAGAACCGTCTGATTGAGTTTTGGTTTGGAGGGGTCTAGGAAGAATTTTGATTTTCTTCTTAGAGGATGAGCTAGTTTCTGCTTTGCTAAATATATTGTCCTTTAGGCTGAGAATATTTTTCTCTATTTGACTCACCTCCTCGAAGGCTTTTAATAAGGATGCTTTCTTAGACCTTTTAACCCAAATTGAAATGTTTTGGTGTAGGGATTTTGTGTAGTATGAGACGATAAGATTTTCAGCAGGCATTGAATCCGTGGGGATTCGATTCTTTAATGTTAGGAACCTTTGATTAAATTATTTAATTTTTTCCTTGGGGTTCATCTTCAAACTAGAAATTTCCATCACTAGGACTTCAGGAGATTTTTCGTCTCCGAATTTCTCAATGAAACAGGATTTGAATATTTCCCAAGATGCAATGGTGTGGGGTTGTTGGGTGAAGTACCAAATAGAGGCATTGCCCTCAAATGTATACAGAAAAATTCTACACACTACGTCTTCATGTTCTACGCTTCGGAGTCTAATGGATAGCATGAATTTTTTAATATGATCCTCATCAATTTGCTTAGAGTATGGATCGAATTTATGGAGCCATTTCTCCAGATGTTTAGGAAAAGGATGTTTGGGTCCAGGTATGGCCACTGCATCTTGATCGAGCTAAGGCCTGGCGGGATTATTCGGATTTTCCATGGGTGTGGGTGGTGTCGAAGGCTGAGATGAAGAGATGCCTTCGTTGGATGACTCTTCTCCTGAAGAAGAAGGAGATGAAGGGGGTGGTGATGGTGGCATACCAGATCCTCCTGCTGCAGGAGTGAGGATATGATCTGGATTAGTAGTGTTTAGTGTAAGACCAGTGCCTTCAAGCTACTCCCTAATATCAAAGAAGTCTAATGGTTGATTCAATGGCTGACCTGGTTGTCTGATAAGGGCCAAAGCACCATGTGTCCTTAGGAGTGACTAACGAACAATTTCTTGAATGTCGGACCCTGTGGGGTTTGGTGTTACTAGTTCAACAATAATCTGTGGATTATCGTTTGATGTGGTTGTTGTTTGAGAGACAATGTTGTCATCAGAATGACTTCTTGTCACTATAGCTGAGAGGGTGTGTGGGGGAGGAGTCTTGCGACCTCCACGTGCCATCAATAGTGTTCATGCCTTCCTTCTAGTGCCATTTGTTGACGAGTGAAAATGACCACTCGTCAATTGGAAGAGTGAATCTGGTCTAGGGTTGTCTAATTAACCAAAGCCGTTTGGATTGACCCACTCTGACGGGTTTAATGGCTCCATTGTCCAATCTAAGGTCCTAAAGGAAACGTAAAAATAAAAGAAATGAAATAAATCACTAATCACTAATATATATATATATATATATATATATATATATATAGTTTGAATGATATTTATATGATAGTCCTATTTGTCTAGTTCATATATACAAGATATATAGACAATGATTTTTAATATGAACTCATAAAAAATCGAATGTATAATGGTTCTTTAGATAAAAAAAAAATAGAAAGCAGAATGCACTATTTCTTTTTCTCTTGTTTTTATATCATTTAATCTATATACACCTCTAAGATCAAATATAAAACTACTATTTAAATAGAAAAATGGAGACAATAAGAATTATACTACATATAATGATTTCGATTATAGACTAGCAAATAATAAAAAGGAAGAACAGACTAACCTATCAATCACTTTGAGGAGTATGCATCCAACTGTTAATGTAAATCATACATCAGTCCATCCACGAGAGAAATTTGTTGTGCATCTTCACACTGTTTGGGACAAACGCTAAACTGTGCATTGACTGATGTATTTAATTGATAAAATAGTAGCACGAAAAATCATTACAGTGATATAATAGACTGCTAGAAATAACGTATAAGATCAATCCTACAGTTACAACTTGCATTTACCCAATTAACATGTTTAAGGTAAACCTCATAATATGAATTGAGTGATCAATTACTTTTTATAAAACTGAAGCATAAAATCATGAACTATGAAGGAATAACTATCTTGACAACAAAATAAACTGCGAAGATCAAAGCTATCAATAGTCACCCAATTATCAAGATAAGTGAAATATAAATGATAACAAAATTCACAGATGTCTAAAGCATAAAGTAAATATTTTTTAAGTCCAAACTCGAGTATAAATTGTTCACAACTAGCCCCAGGCCAGGATGCCTGGATTACAAAATAATGGGTTTATAAAGGCCTCAGAAAAGATAACTGTTTCTTTTTCTAAGATCAAATATTAATTACCAAAATAAAAAAGGGGGATACAACCACCCAGATTATACAAACTCCTCTTAAGCTAACAAAAGTTCATTTCTGTTCATTCAAAATACATCATAGATATGACCGGAAGGTCTCAAGAGTGCCTCGGATCAATTTTGAAATAATGGATTCCTGAATATCCTGAAAGAAAAGGAAAATAGAAAGACTTCAGATATATTTTCAACCATTAATTTACACAATTCGAATTAACATAACTGGCTATAGAATCTTGCGATTCTATAGCTGGTTATCTTAGTAAATGAAATCTCATTTTATTGAATGAATAAAACAAACTAAATTAATAATGAAATATAGTTTATTCAACAAACAAGATAATGTAATTTAAGAATGAAAACAAACATGATATTAATTTAAGAGATCATACCTCTAACCACGAAATCAAATCGTATCAGGAAACCTTGGAATTTACAATGGCTATTGCAGCCTCAACGTTTTTGAATATCACATGACCTGTAGTCTTCATACATTTTTCTTTTCCTTGAATGATAGATTCAAGTCTGTGGTTTTTGCTTGTTAAAACACCGATCTGATCTTTTAAATCCTTAACCCATGACTGTAGAATTGGGATATCAGTATAATATCTATCAATCCATGATAGAAAGACCTCATGCTTTGACTGTGTGGCGGTTGCAGCAGAACAAACAAGATTGTGGACCGGAGCACCCTCCATACAGATAGTAGATTCATTGCAAAACTTGAAACGAGGAAACTCTGGATTGTTTTTCAAATAGGGAGGTAAATTGTCAACGAAGTTATAGGGCCGATCAAGGTATGGCTCAAATGACAAAGGGTCTTCTTCCGCGAGGAATTTGTCAATTTCAGAGTCAGAACTCTCATTAACTTCAATCATGTTTATTGAGGTTGCATGAGAATTCAATTTGTTACAAATCCTCCTCAAAATCAGTCTGCCGGTGCTTTTGTTCTTAAAATTTATATCAACACTGCTTTTAGATACTTTCCCTATAGCTTTCTTTAAATTCTTAACACAATCATTAGGATGTAAAACCTTCTCACAGACCTGTTGAATATCCTTTGGATTGATTAAGGGTTTACTATAGGAGGCTGAGACACAGGCATGGATGGGTGAGAGGAGCGTTGTAGGGTAGGTTAGGGTTTCTTCAACCACTAGCTTATTGACCTCATCAACATTTGGATTAGAGAAACCATTTCTTGCTACAAACGAGTCCCAATTATTACTTTGCAATTCTAACTAGTGCACAAGTAAGATTTTAATTAGGCCGTGATGGAATAGGCTAGAGTTTTCTCGTTGCTTTCTATATCTTTTACCCATTTTATAAAGACTCCTCAATAAGTAATATGGCATGTTCAAGGGGAAACCCATAAAAACCATAAGTAGGCACAAATGATAGAGAAAGACCAAACTGAAACATCCCTCATAGGTGACGAACTGTTTTAACACAACAAGTAAATCGTGTCACCAAACTTTCAAGGTGGAAATGGGCATACTTTTTTCACATCCCTTTATTTTTTGAGGTATAAACAGAAGTTTCCATGGAACTTCTTCCACTTTCACATTTTTGAACCATTGTTGACCACTTGCAGGGAGTCCTTTAGCTTGACTCAGGAATTCCTCTGTAATCTCAAGTTGGACATCACCCACTTTATCTGTACACCCATCAAAGGAGAAGGTGAACTCCTGGGCAATTTGTAAATTGAAACCTTGAAATTTTTTAATGAAAACGAGCCAACCACTTCTCTCCAAATCTTCTCCGACATCGTCGTATAAGAGCAGGGTTTGAATACCATTTGGTTTGATTCTCATGACAGGATCCATACTGGACGGGAGGGTAATCAAACAAACACAGCATGCAAGGAGGGTTTGTGAAAACAAAACAGTGCCATACCCCGGGCCCGAGAAACACCAACAGTGAACGCTGTAGAAACGCATAACGATGAGATGGGATTTTAATTGAAATGCATGCAAAGCCCAAGGCCATCCTTAGAAATAATGGTTTTCTGCAAATCATATGCCACCTTTGCATTCAGTACGAGCTAGGACCAAATCATTAAAACGAAAATAAGTGCACGCATCGTGGGTTTGATCACAAAGTTTGGGTAAGTTGAAAATCGAAAATCAAAGGTTTAGCAAAAGAAATGCAGCCAAGAATCAAACCAAACCATACCAAAAATGAAATCATGGGGGTCCTTTGTTTATAAAACCATCAATCTCTAGGCATGCTTGGTGTTGAAAGGATCGAAACAAAGAGAGTAAGATCTTCATGGAAAGGAACCAAAACTCTAGTAATAAACTGTATGAACAATTTGCCTTTAATGATATTTTAAAACATAAAGATAATCATAGTCGCAAGTTTTCATACTTTCAGTCATGAAAACAAAGCATAAATAGACAATAGAGAAAAGGGACAACTTACAACTGTCATTTCAGAAATTGCTCATGAAGAGTGATAAAAATTCGTAACCCTAGTTAGGAAGCTATATAGATCGTTTAATTAATATGAAAAATTAGCAGTTATATTGTGCTGCCAACAAGAATCAAAACTAATATTTCTTTAGTGAGCACATAGAAAATGAATATACTCGTGAGTGCAAGTAAAAATTTTATT
Organism: Picea sitchensis; assembly: GCA_010110895.2. NCBI lineage: Eukaryota > Viridiplantae > Streptophyta > Pinopsida > Pinales > Pinaceae > Picea > Picea sitchensis. The sequence continues at coordinate 44,459 of SNQJ01S0124430.1, read as the reverse complement.
CTCATGATAGTGAAATAGAAATAAGAATATATAACATATGCTTTCTCATGTTTTGATCCAGATCATAAAAATAAATCGGTTAAAATTATATCTAACTATGATGAGTTGTTTCGGGAACCTACAAGGTTGCCTCCTGAGAGGGAGGTTGAACATGAAATATATTTGTAGTAGGATGCTCCTCTTCTGAATAATGGAATGTATAGGTCATTAGTGATCGAGAATGAAAAAATTAAGAAGCAAGTTCAAGAGTTGCTCAATAAAGTAATCATTAGACCAAGCTCCTCTCTATGTGGTTATCCTATTGTATTAGTTTCAAATAAACGTGGCACATAAAGGATGCGTATTGAATTCTGAGCATTGGACAAGATTTTGGCAAAGAACCATCATCCTATTCCTAGAATTGATAACTTATTGGATCAATTAAAGAATGGTGTTTATTTCACTAAGTTGGACTTGAGAAGTGGTTACCATCATATCAAAATTGCATAAAATGACATATAAAAAACTTCTTTCAAGACAAAGAAGGGGTTATTTGAATGGTTAGTTATGTCATTTGGTTTATGCAATGCACTTGAAAAATTAATGAGGGTAATGACTGATGTGTTCAGGCCTTACATATATTATTTCGTCATCGTCTACTTAGATGATATATTGATATTTAGTCGAAGATGGGAAGATCATATAAAGCATGTCAAGACTTTCTTTGAACTCTTGAAAAAGGAGAAATTGTATATCAAAATGTCAAAATGTGAATTTGGAAAAACTTCTATGGTATAATTTGGATATATTGTAGGGAATGTTTAGCTAAATATAGATCCTGCAAAAGTAGAATTCATTGTAAAATGTCCCAAGCCAACTACTACCACAGAAGTTGAGAGCTTCTTAGGAGTGGTACAGTACTGGAGGAAATTCATTGCGAATTTATCTTGTGTAGAAACTCATCTGCATGCATTAACAAGTGTAAGAAATGTCTTTCAAAGGAGAGAAAAGAAACATAAATACTTCGAGACATTGAAGGAAAATATAAGCATCACACCCGTTTTGGCTCTTCCAGATCTACAACAGCCATTTGAGATTCAAGCTGATGCAAGAGGATATTCCATGGGAGCAGTCTTGATGCAACAAGCTAAACCTATATGTTATAATTTTGAAATTTTCACTCAGGCTGTGATTAAATATCCATCATATGATAAGGAATTGTATGCAATGGTACAAAGCATGAAGAAATGGAAGCATTACTTAATGGGAAAGGAGACAATAATTCATACAGATCATCAACCATTACAGTATTTTGTAGATTTTAACCTTGTACAATATTTTACTGAAACATATTTTCAATAAAAGAACAGAAAATATACAATGGAAAATACAAACATCACATAGATTTTTCCCTTGAAAACCCAAACTGGGAAAACCAACATATTCTATATTCATTCATATCATACATTGTTTACAATACAATATACATATAGGAGCTAGCGGCATCCAAAACCCTAATCCAATGACCTGGATTAGTCAACAACCCTAATTCCTTATCCGGAAATAGAAAACCATCAGTGAAAAACCATGTGCCAAAAAACCGCCCATAAATGGACAGGAAAACTGAGGACTGCCTAAAAATGGACATGCAAATTGTGGCAAAAAAAAAATTGGGGGCACTGCTCCTGAACACTAGTGTAGGGGGGATCTACCCCCATGCAACCCCCCTCTTATCCCCTTGCATGCCTGACACAACATAGACACTAATTCTAGTCGTGCAAAGAATATAACACATATCCAACATTCTCCCACTTATTTTTTTCTTTGCATACAGGGGGTTACAAGGTTGCATAGTCAACAATCCAGGGCAACAATGCTCATAGATCCTCTACACCAAGATAACTTCTTAGTTCTCATAGATTTTGTTAATGAATCTGCAAAATTCTTCAAAGTGTCCACCTTCATTAGCACCACCTTCTTTTCTTCAACTATGTCTCTCACAAAGTGATATTGAACATCAATATGCTTTGTCTTTGAATGATAAGCTAGGTTCTTCGCCAAAAAATTTGCACTCTAATTGTCACACTCTATCCTTACATCTTGTTGTACCAACCCAATACCTAAACACAAGTTTTCTAACCATACCTATTCCTTGATTGCATGAGTGGCTACCATGTATTCAGATTTTGTAATTGAAAGTGCCACTACAAACTGTATTTTGCTCATCCAACTGATTTCTCCTCCTAACAAGTTAAACACATACCCACTTATAGATATTCTACGATCTAGATCTCCAGCCCAGTCTGAATCCACACATCCATGTATGTCTAACACTCTGTCCAAACCTAGTCTTCCTTGGTAGCACAATCCATAACTAGTAGTGCCACTCAAATATTTAAAAACCCTTTTTACTGTTGTCCAATGCTCCTTTCCTAGTTTTAACAAATACCTACTCAAAACTCCCACTGCATGTGTAATGTATGGTCTAGTACAGACTATTGAATACATCAAAATTCAACCACACTCGCATATGGTACATGAGGCATGTCCTCCTCCTCTTCCCGTGTCTTGGGACACTTATCCGCAGATAACTTTACACCTATAAGAATAGGGACCCTGACCAGTTTACATTCCTACATATTAAACCTTTGCAATATTGTCTCCACATATTTTCTCTGATTTAACCAAAGTTTCATTTTTTTTTTTATATCTTTTAATTTCCATGCCCAAAATGAAATTTTCAACACCAATATCTTTCATGTCAAATTTAGAGGACAATCAAGTTTTCACATCCTAGATAATCTCCTTGTTGCTTCCTATCATCAACATGTCATCCACATACAAGACCAAATAAATCAAATGATCACCAATTAATTTAAAATACACACAGTGATCCTCTTTTCTTCTTGTGAATCCAAGTCCCAGCTCATATAAGTATCAAAGTTTTGATACCACATCCTTGGTGATTGTTTTAAACCATATAGAGACTTTTGTTGCTTTCACACCAAATCCTTCTTTCCCTTCACAGCGAAGCCTTCTGGCTGTTTCATATAGATTTTTTCTTCCAGATCCCCATGTAGGAATGTTGTCTTCACATCCATTTGTTCTACTTCAAAATCAAACACAACAACAAAAAATAACATAAATCTAATAGAATTTAACTTGGAAACATGAGAAAAAATTGTTAAATTTAGAGATGATATTAAGTTCTTTTCAATTTACTAGATAATAATCGCATAAGAAGGATCATTGAGAGAAACCCAATCATAAGATTTGTGTTGGTTTTTTCACTTGGGGGAGAAAAACAACAACACTTACATGTCTAGATGAGCTTGCTAGACAAGACAAAAGTTTGTGAGTGGGTTAAACAAGCCAAACACATGTATAAAAAAAGAAATAAACTAAAATAACTAAGAAATAAATGTTAGAAAGCATGAGAAACTTAGAACCATGAAAATAAAACAATGACCAACATAATGCTACCAATGGATCAATAGATTAGTAGGAAAAACACCATATAGAAAAATAAGGACTCATGAGTCCCCTTTTCCTCCTTGGGAGGGCTCTCGAGTTCCCTAATGGAGAGCTCTTCATACAATGGAAGAAATGGAAAATGGTGAAGAACAACAATACCTATTCCCTCAAGAGGTGAGTGGAATGGCCTATTGCAATGGTTCTTGATGGCTTTCAAGAGAAAAGAGGATTCCCAAGGAAGAATTCTTGCAGCATAACAATACTATGAAGATCTTGGTTTCTTACCACTCCCATGGCTCTTATTTATAGCATTCATACATGGGAAAATGTAATTGGTTCATAATGTGAACAAGCGGCATTTTACGGCACCCTCTATCCCTTGACCAACCCCCAAGCTAGATTTTGCTCAGATATGAGTGTCAAATTGTGTTGGGGGTTGGTCCATAAGTTGTTTAGGGTCGATAAGATCCATAAATGCATCGTTCATAGAAGTGTTCAAATTTTATTGTACACAGTTGCGCATTTTGTGCAGTGAGGGCTCTATTGGCCTACGCACTATGCGCGCACTTCCTTTGGTGAATCTGTGCATTTCAATTTTTGACCCAATTATATATTTTTTTTCCTTTTGAATGAATTTTGGTGCTTTAGGTGGACTAATTGTTGTTGGAATTGATGTGGTTATTTAACCATTTGCATGCAATGTTGCGGAAAATTTTTCAGTGATAAAAAATTCCCCCTAATGTGTGAGGTTAGGAGCATACGTATAGCCAAAATACACCAATTTTTCTTTTGTTGAGAGTGCCATTGTAATGAAGAGTGAAGAGAGGAAATGAAAGACCGATCCGCCGGAGGGAGAGGGAAAAATGTGGGACCCAAACCTTTCTCTAGGGAGAAAAAAGAAAATTTATGTACAAACGAGGTATGCATGCCCCATGCTCATGTCATGTAACCAAAATGTGAGACTGTAACTAAAGATGTATCATGTTGATGTAGATAAATGTAGCACCCTCAGGCACGGTTGATAATGACATATGACAGTTATGAATGGTGAAAGGAATCTAAAGTGAGGCAAGGATGAATGTAAGAATTGTCGATGACTCGTGGGCATTGATGGCCTAATGAATTCAGATGTCTTCGACTAGTATGAAACAACTGTAATAGTCGCATAGTAAGACCCACCGTAACATGAGAGTTTGTTGAATTCAAATGTTATGGGGGTCAACGAAATCAGAGAGAAATTATGATTCTCTTTGTTTCATCCGAGACTCCTCATTGTAAAGGTAATGATAGTCAAGATACTATCTCCCTTCTAGAAACTGTGTTGATGTCGACAAGAAGGGAGACATGACTCCAAGAAGAAAAGGTCTTCGTGAAATCCTCTGATATGGTATCAGGTACTGACGGGTAACATGAACAAAGTCAAGATTCCGGGAGACTTAAGACTGACTGTGGTTGGGGAACTTTTGAAGGGTGATTGGCAACAACCGTAAAACTAGATCTAATGTCAGAGGGATGACTAGATATGGGGTTAAACTATTCCAGAGGGTAACAAAGTGGAAAAACTCAGAGATCATGGGTATATGGACTTGGGATAATGTAGGTTTGTGAATGATGTCAGTATGAAAAGAGAGTGGATGCCCCAACCAAGGGTGACATGGGTTGCTTTGCCATAAAAAGAAGGTCGTCAAGGGTGACAAGAAAAAAAACTAAGTATATGTTGGAAACAAAGGCTTTTTACAATTACCAAATAAATAAAGAATAATTTGGGTTGAGTATACATATATAGAAACGGGTTCCCTAGTGAAATATGGCTTGGCCTGTTAAGGCACAAGTTTGTGAAAGAAAATTGGTGGAGGGTGGGGGCCCCATGGGTGGATTTTTCTCGTAGGTAAATGGAAGGAAGACAATCTGCAGATGGGAAAACTGATGGTGGAAGAGATGGAGGGATAATGATACTACAAAGGAGCAGTCAATAGAACCAAGATGAGATGACCTAGGAGTCTATTGGGAAGCTTAGAAATATGATGAGAAGAAGTATGGGAGTTCATTCTCAGAAGTGCATAAGACAATCGGGACTCCCATCCCTAGGTGTGTGAGATCAGCATGAGTGTCAAATTTACAAGGGGAACTATGAATGGGGAAATTCATGTGGGGGGGAGTGCTACCAGGTGATAGTACCCAAATGCAACAGAGGTAAAGTTACTATAGAGTCAGATGTAAGGACCCTAAAGGTAAATGTAAGAGGGTATTACTGGGAGATGCAATTGATTTATAGAGGGAATAATTACATGCCAGTGTCGAACATATACCTGAAGGGGCTATAAGTTTGCAGAACAAGTACTTACACACATGAAAACCAAATACCCGACGTGAACAATATCTGATGATAAAGAACATATAACAACTATTTGATAAAATGGAACATCTGTATGCGTACCTAAACGTGGTGTGAGAAAAATTCCCCTCCAGATCCAAGTTCAGATGATGGCCCAGGGAATGTGAATGTGTAGATGGCAGAACTAGGATCATGTGGCTGAGAATGGATCAGAAAACGAAGGATATGGGCTCCTATAATAGAGTGTGGAAGTTGGGAAAAAGGGGCTATATATGGTTGGTGGGCCCACAATGCCACCTCATTTGTTCCTATCATTATAGATGAATTGAGGTGATTTGGAGATTATGTGAGTGTGAGGCTATCGATCTGAGAGTGGCGAGAGATAGGTTAGTGGTCCTATCCTCCTACATCTTGTGAAATTGTTAATTTGTAGGTAGGGACTATATGAAGGGTCGTACAAAGGAGTTTTTGGGTAGGAACCCACTAGTGCATGAGAAAAGGAGGAATACACGCGCATATGTGCATGGTTATAATCCCTTTTCCAACACACAATGTGTGGTTGTGTTTCACATAGCTGCGCATGTGGGCGTGAGGGATGGGGAGACAGGAATGCATGAGATTCACGTATGTCTGACTGATATATGCACACTCATGCGCGACTATTCCTCAGACAGTTGTGCATTAGTGTGAAACTGTGCAAAGAACAAGCGCGCACATGTGTGCATCTACCTGGATGAAAGTTGTGCACTGGAGACAAGGCTAAGGGGTTGAAAATTTTGAATTTTTGATGATTTTTCATGGATGATGAGGCTGATCAATTTTTTTTGTGTGGATGCAGGTGATTAGCATATTCCGAGAGCATTATGCCAGTGCACTTGAGAGAGCATGACTGGGACCGTATACAGGAGGTGGTGAGAGCACAACCGAGTGTGTGGAGATACTTGGAAGCCTGTGGGTTTCTTAAGTTCTTCGACTGCCCTCTGATACGGTCGTAGGAGTACCTGCTTCAGTATCTACTTGGGATGTGGAGAACTGATCTGAAGTGCTTCATTGTTAGAGGTCAACAACTTACATTCTTAGCCATTGAGGATGTGTATTTCTTGACAGGTCTTCCATTCTGTGGGATGGCCCTTCCTATTGATCTCCATCTACCGAGGGAGGATCGAGTGGGTGACTTGGTGGCTCGCCACTGCACTGGGCCAAAATCTATGTCAGGTTTGGTCATTCGCATTGAGGTGATAGATGATATTTTGAAAGGGTGCATTATCGCTATGGTGGTGAGGATCTACGGATCCTTGGGGACTTAGCGGATCATTGGGGGTCAGCTAAGAGTAGTGGAGCAGGTCCTGGATGGAGACCTTTTTTCATGGGGTGTGCTTCTGCACACCAAGATGATGGGATAGGTAAACTGGTGTCGGTGAGCCAACTCCATTGAATTTGCGTTCGAATCCATTATGGTGGCTTGGTTTCTTGAGAGGGTGCCTCTGTTGCACCCAAGGATTCTTCTCGATCCCACAGGACAACAAGATTTGTGGCTGATGTGGTGGACCTATGTGTTGGCCCGACATGGAGGTTGAGAGGGTGGCCACTATTTCACAGCCATGGTTGCACGAGTATGGTGATAGATTGCACAGTTGATACTGAGGTATCGATACACATGTATGGACTACTGTCATGACTCATCTATAATGTTGCCTCTTGGGAAGGATTGGGATGAGCGAGGTATGTTTTTTTTTTATTATATTTTTGTGATTTTGATAGCTAGCATTGATTATATATGTATATATGGATGTTGAAACTATCTCTGGTGTTCTTTTAAAGATGTGTGACCCTAAGGCCGAGAGGCAGAGATGGTCAGGGAGTCATCTCATTGGGGGCTAGTGTGACCGACACCTGCAAAGCCAAGGGTGGGATAGGGGTGACGAAGATATGACGTTGGTTCTGGACTAGCGAGAGAACCACAGGAAGAGGCCAGAGTGATGTTGGAGGAGCTACGTCGATGCTTTGAGAAGGTTCTATAGGGTGTACCAAAGGGCATATGGGCCCATATCTATAACGAGGGGGTCCTAGAGCAGTGTGTGGGCATTCTGACAGAGTGGCAGACCTTGATCCATTGAGCAACAGTAGCAGGGGAAACGATGACTAGTCGATTGTCTCTTGGACCTAGAGGGCCCCCACCTGGTGGGGTACCTCCAATTGACAAAGGACCTTGGGGGGGAGCCCTGGCGGCACCGTGAGTGTCATTTTTTTTATATATAGGCTTGGGAGCCCATTTTGTATAGGGTAGTTGATAGCCATTTTTGTACTCATAAGGGTGGGGGGACTTACTGACCT